>QNTS01005432.1:11119-29995 GCA_003317085.1 Hucho hucho
ATTTATGTACTAGTTACAGTATTTACCTACCTATTATTTATGTACTAGTTACAGTATTTACCTACCTATTATTTATGTACTAGTTACAGTATTTACCTACCTATTAGTTATGTACTAGTTACAGTATTTACCTACCTATTATTTATGTACTAGTTACAGTATTTACCTACCTATTATTTATGTACTAGTTACAGTATTTACCTACCTATTATTTATGTATTATTTATAGTATTTACTGACCTTGTATTTATGTAGTAGTTACGATATTTACCTATTATTTATCTAGTATTAAATACACCTAAAGAGTACGGGGAAAAGAAAGCACAACATCTCTTTTTTTATATATTCCAAGAGTTCAAGTTCAGGGTGGAAATGCCATACAAATGCAGTGCTGTAGTACTTTTCTTTATCTACAGTTAGATGGTAAACAACATTTGTAATTGTTCTTAAAAAGACCCCAATACTAAAATAGGTCCTTGGCTTTGTTGGTGCACAACCTCATCCCTCCAGGCAAGAAGCAGTGCCTGTCCAATAATATGCCGGTAGTAGTGAATGGCTGGCTGCTCAAAAGCAAAGTAGTAGTGTGTGTAGACCTATGTGTCTGTGCGTGTTTATTGAATATGGTCAAATACAGTAGTGTCTGGGTTATGATTTGGTGTGTGATATATGGATAACACACACATACACAGACTTATATCTCCCTCACTAACTTTAAACATCAGCTATCCGAGCAGCTCACCGATCGCTGCAGCTGCAGTGCATCCCATGAGTTGCGTCCTAAATGGCACCCTATTCCCCATTTAGTGGACTACATTTGACCAGGCCTCATGGCGCTGACCCTAGGTCTTATAAGCTAGGCCCTAGATACACAATCAGTAACATTTCAATAGGATTGCATTGTGTTGCTGGTCTCCAGGGCGACAGGGGCAGGGGCCATGTCGGCAGGACACCTTGGAGCCTGTCAGTGGTCGTTAGCTACAGCTGGAAGGCTTCATGGTAGCCATGGAAGCCCTGTAGCCTAGGGACAGAAGTGCAGATTGAACGAAGGTTGTGTGAATTAGGCACCAAACGGAAGCAAACAGACTGATACAAAGAAGGACTACCAGGATTTGTCCGAATAGAAACACACATATTCCCTTTCCGCTGCTAAACATGTTCCTTTGTGTGCCCTAATGAACACAGCCCAGGTAGAGGTTTCTCCACTGCCTGCATTCAGTCCGTCACTCCAAAAGGGGTAAGGTTTCACAGTTTTGAGGCTCTGCATTGGGGGAATGGCCTATCTATGCTAAGGTAAGAAAAAACACACACTATAGGCTGGTAATCTTATGTGAAAATGCTGAAAGCTATAGGATGGATCAATACATACCTGTGCATCATCTGCCGCATCGATTGTAACTCTTGACCATAGTGCGTAATGCTGCTGTGTGTGTACACTACACTGTTGAAGGTTATTGCACCGAAAACTTTGATCCCTTGGTTGTTTTCATGGAGGATCGGTCAAACGTTTCCATTGATAGCAACAACGAATGTTTTGTCCTATAATTAGGAGGCATCACATTTGTCTTTGAATGGAAACATTAGGATGTATGAGACATGACTCAGTATTTGTTGTAATATTCAGTATGAGTAGCATTACACGTGACTCAGGCCCTCTGAAAACAGTTGGACATTTTGGGTGATGATACATTTAAAAGCCACAATAACCTAGAGAATGCCTTTTGTTCAGTTCAGGCTGACATGTTGTTTGTTTAGCTGTCCAGCCTAGCCTATACAAAGTGGTGACTACACGGGAGACCCCATAGAGATGTCCCACAAACCCGGGTTCAAATAGTATTCGTTGTAATTCAAATACTTCAGCTGTGCTTGATTGAGCTTGACTGGTGCACTGGAACCAATGGAATAGTGCCCAAGGTGCCAAACCCCGCCCGTCTGGCACTCAATCAAAAAATAATAATAATACTATTTGGACCCAGGTGGTCTGATGATCCAGTGACATGGTGGGAAGTGTAGTGTCAGCAGCCAGCAGTCAGTGCACTGCTGCTAGAGAGAGTGAGCGCATTGCACTCAGCTGCATTCTCACCAGCTGTCAATCAGCCAAAGACCACACCCACCAGTTTGCCGCCGTCTCCTTGGACTCAGTTGCATAGTAAACATGTGTAGCTGCCAAGAGAGTTTTCCCTCTAGTAGCCTACTTAGCAGACAGTATGTTTGTGTAAAAAAGCACTCAATCGTATTCTTTACAGGGCAGTTAAAAAAACTAGCATACTACTGATTAGGACAGTTAAGTTCTCCGTACTTGAAGTAAGAACATTGGTAACTATGTAATTAGGGAATGAGACCCTTATTGCGTTTTACCCCTTATTGCGTAGTTAGAAATATTAATTTGTTTTTGAGCGTCCAGTTGATAAATTGGCCATTGGGAAATCTTTAAAATCACCAAAGCATGGAAAGAGCGAACCGATCTTGTTAAGAGGTGAAATTACCTGTGATAAAGTTGCTATCGGCTCAATTAAAAAAGGTACAGGCCTAGAGAGTTAGCTAATGGACTACAAGATTGACGAGCACTTACAAGTTATTTTAGCAAGCAGACTCTGAGTCCCGAAGACACCATTTGTTCATCATTGTCCAGCAGACAAGGCTACTTTCTCAGGGCAGACTTCCTGCAGGGCATTTTTTAAAGGCTCTTCTAAGACCTTTTTCATAAAACATGACTTAATCCCCCTCTCAGACTTCCAAAGAAGAAGATGTTCCCCCTATCCTCCAAGTAGAGTTATTGATCTTGACAAGATTGAACTGGGTTATTTGCTGTCCGTAGAGGTCCTATCAATTGGGCTCGACTGACACCAATTAACCACCTTGGTTCGTTCACTCACTGACAGTGCAGTCGGTGGGTGATGATAGCTGGTTCTCAACCACAACTTAGTTATTCACTTTGATGTTCAGGGTACTTAATCCGCTTCAAGTGCACACTTCCGCAGCTTGGCACCTTCTCCCCTCCCTCATGTGACTACTAGAGCTACTCTATCACTTTCCATCAACATAATCTGTTCTGAGATGATGGTTGAGTCCCAAATAGCACCCTATTTCCTTTATAGTGCACTACTTTTGACCAGGGCTCAGTAGCAGTAGGGTACTAGTAGTAGTGCGCTATATAGGGCATAGGGTGTCATTTGAGATGCAGACAATGACTTGAATACCCAGTCAGACTAACAGGGTGTTTGGCTGCCCTGAGTATGTTGTAGGTTATCAAATATTTTTGTCAAAACCCACTGGCTGTGTTCTGATATCCAGTATGAACCTAAATCAAATCAAATCAAATCTAATTTTATTTGTCACATACACATGGTTAGCAGATGTTAATGCGAGTGTAGCGAAATGCTTGTGCTTCTAGTTCTGACCATGCAGTAGTATCTAGCAAGTAATCAAAAAAATTCACAACAACTACCTTATACACACAAGAGTAAAGGAATGAATACGAGTATGTACATATAAATATATGGATGAGCGATGGCTGACCGGCGTAGGCAAGATGCAGTAGATGGTATAGAGTACAGTATATACATATGAGATGAGTAATGTAGGATATGCAAAAATTATATAAATGGCATCGTTTAAAGTGGCTAGAGGCGCTGTTGCCTCTTCAACCGCGCTGTTGCGCCTTCTTCACCACGCTGTCTGTGTGGGTGGACCATTTCAGTTGGTCCGTGATGTGTACGCCGAGGAACTTAAAACTTTCCACCTTCTCCACTACTGTCCCGTCGATGTGGATAGGGGGGTGCTCCCTCTGCTGTTTGCTGAAGTCCACGATCATCTCCTTAGTTTTGTTGACGTTGAGTGAGAGGTTATTTTTCTGACACCACACTCCGAGGGCCCTCACCTCCTCCCTGTAGGCCGTCTCGTCGTTGTTGGTAATCAAGCCTACCACTGTAGTGTCGTCAGCAAACTTTATGATTGAGTTGGAGGCGTGCTTGGCCACGCAGTCATGGGTAAACAGGGAGTACAGGAGAGGGCTGAGAACGCACCCTTGTGGGGCCCCAGTGTTGAGGATCAGCGGGGTGGAGATGTTGTTTCCTACCCTCACCACCTGGGGCCGGCCCGTCAGGAAGTCCAGGACCCAGTTGCACAGGGCTGGGTCGAGACCTAGGGTCTCTAGCTTAATGACGAGCTTGGAGGGTACTATGGTGTTAAATGCTGAGCTGTAGTCGATGAACAGCATTCTTACATAGGTATTCCTCTTGTCCAGATGGGTTAGGGCAGTATGCAGTGTGATTACGATTGCGTTGTCTGTGGACCTATTGGGACGGTAAGCAAATTGGAGTGGGTCCAGGGTGTCTGGCAGGATGGAGGTGATATGATCCTTGAAGCACTTCATGATGACGGAAGTGAGTGCTACGGGGCGATAGTCATTTAGCTCAGTGCCTTAGCTTTCTTGGGAACAGGAACAATGGTGGCCCTCTTGAAGCATGTGGGAACAGCAGACTGGGATAGGGACTGATTGAATATGTCCGTAAACACACCAGCCAGCTGATCAGCGCATGCTCTGAGGACACAGCCAGGGATGCCATCTGGGCCGGCAGCCTTGCGAGGGTTAACACATTTAAATGTTTTACTCACGTTGGCTGCGGTGAAGGTCTTGTTAGCGGGCCGTGTCGGTTGCACTGTATTGTCCTCAAAGCGAGCCAAGAAGTTGTTTAGTTTGTCTGGGAGCAGGACATCGTGGTCCGCGACGGGGCTGGTTTTGCTTTTGTAGTCCGTGATTGACTGTAGACCCTGCCACATTCCTCTCGTGTCTGAGCCGTTGAATTGTGACTCTACTTTGTCTCTATATTGATGCTTAGCTTGTTTGATTGCCTTGCGGAGGGAATAGCTACACTGTTTGTATTCAGTCATGTTTCCGGTCGCCTTACACTGGTTAAAAGCAGTGGTTTGCGCTTTCAGTTTTGCGCGAATGCTGCCATCAATCCACGGTTTCTGGTTGGGGAAGGTTTTAATAGTTGCTATGGGTACAACATCACCTATGCACTTGCTAATAAACTCGCTCACTGAATCAGCGTGTACATCAATGTTGTTGTCTGATGCTATCCGGAACATATCCCAGTCCACGTGCTCGAAGCAATCTTGCAGCGTGGAATCAGATTGGTCGGACCAGCGTTGAACAGACCTGAGAACGGGCATTTCCTGTTTTAGTTTCTGTCTGTAGGCTGGGAGCAACAAAATGGAGTCATGGTCAGACTTGCCGAAAGGAGGGCGGAGAATAGCCTTGTATGCATCACGGAAATTAGAATAGCAATGATCCAGGATTTTACCAGCCCAGGTGGCACATTCGATATGCTGATATAATTTAGGGAGCCTTGTTTTCAGATTAGCTTTATTAAAGTCCCCAGCCACAATAAATGCAGCCTCAGGATATGTGGTTTCCAGTTGACATAGAGTCCAATGGATTTCTTTCAGTGCCGTTGATGTTTCAGCTTGAGGGGGGATATACACGGCTGTGATTATAATCGAGGAGAATTCTCTTGGTAGATAATGCGGTCGGCATTTGATTGTAAGGAATTCTATGCCAGGTGAACAAAAGGACTTGAGTTCCTGTATGTTGTTATGATCACACCACGACTCGTTAATTATAAGACACACACCCCCTGCCCTTCTTCTTACCAGATAGATGTTTGTTTCTGTCGGCGCGATGCGTGGAGAAACCATGTGGCTGTACCGACTCTGATAACGTGTCCTGAGTGAGCCATGTTTCTCTGGAAGGCAACTCTTGCTCGTATTTCGTCTACCTTGTTGTCCAGAGACTGGACATTGGCAAGGAAAATACTCGGGAGAGGTGCGCGATGTGCCCGTCTACGTAGCCTGACCGTCTACGTAGTCTACCATGCATCAAAAATAGGATACTTGTCACTTTTTTTATATACAGGACCGGGCACTCCATCCTGGAGGAGCACCGTCTGTATTTTCTCATGTTTCTATTTGTGGTGGTAACAGGAAACTCTTTCCTCTTTGAAGGGGATCGTCTTTTGAGGACAGCAGTGGCCTAGAGGTTAGAGAGGCTGACCAGCAGCCGGAAGGTCAAGCCCCGGGCCGGGCAACACAAAAATGAGAATGGAACTGAACTGGCAGCTGGAAAGCTGCCGGTCTCTGATCCCAATTACCATCTCCTGCCACTGTGCCCTTAAGAAAGGCTCTAAACCCCCCACAATTGCTGCTGTTGACTCAATGTGTGTGTGTGTGTGTGTGTCTGGGGGTGTTGGGAAAGACAGAAAAAACATTTCCATTTTAACCAATGGACAAAAAAGTTATACTCTAATCTATTCTTCTAGCTACTTAATACACTAAGGATAGGCTGCACATCTCAATTTAGCTGCTACAGTAGGCCAAGAGTCTATAGCCTAGCCTATAGACAGTACTCTGTCCGTATGGATCAAGCATGTCGCAGTAAGAGTGTTGATCTTAGATCAGGTCCCCCCTGTCTAAATCTAAATCAAATTTGATATGTCACATGCACTGAATACAACGAGGGGGGGGGGGGGCAATGCAAATAGTCTGGGTAGCCATTTGATTAGCTGTTCAGGAGTCTTATGGCTTGGGGGTAGAAGCTATTTAGGAGCCTTTTGCACCTAGACTTGGCGCTCCGGTACCACTTGCCGTTCGGTAGCAGAGAGACCAGTCTATGACTAGGCTGGCTGGAGTCTTTGACAATTTTTAGGGCCTTCCTCTGACACCGCCTGGTATAGAGGTCCTGGATGGCAGGAAGCTTGTCCCCAGTGATGTACTGGGCCGTACGCACTACCCTTTGTAGTGCCTTGCGGTCGGAGGCCGAGCAGTTACCATATCAGGATCTGAGGACCCATGCCAAATCTTTTCAGTCTCCTGAGGGGGAAAAGGTTTTGTCATGCCCTCTTCACGACTGTCTTGGTGTGCTTGGACCATGTTCGTTTGTTGGTGATGTGGACACCAAGGAACTTGAAGCACACAACCTGCTCCACTTCAGCCCCGTCGATGAAAATGGGGGCGTGCTCGGTCCTCCTTTTCCTGTGGGCCACAATCATCTCCTTTGTCTTGATCACGTTGAGGGAGAGGTTGCTGTCCTTGCACCACACGGTCAGGTCTCTTACCTCCTCCCTATAGTCTGTCTCATCGTTGTCGGTGATCAGGCCTACCACTGTTGTGTCATCAGCAAACTTAATGATGGTGCTGGAGTTGTGCCTGTCCGTGCTGTCATGAGTGAACAGGGAGTACAGGAGGGGACTGAGCATGCACCCCTGAGGGGCCCCCCTGTTGAGGATCAGCATGGCAGATGTGTTGTTACCTACCCTTACCACCTGGAGGCGGCCCGTCAGGAAGTCCAGGATCCATTTGCAGAGTGAGGTGTTTAGTCCCAGGGTCCTTAGCTTAGTGATGAGCTTTGTGGGCACTATGGTGTTGAACGCTGAGCTGTAGTCAAGTAATAGCATTCTCACATAGGTGATCCTTTTGTCCTGGTGTGAAAGGGCAGTGTGGAGTGCAATAGAGATTGCATCATCTGTGGATCTGTTGGTGCAGTATGCAAATTATGGTGGGTCTAAGGTTTCTGGGATAAAGGAGTTGATGTGAGCCATGACCAGCCTTTTAAAGCATTTCATGGCTACATACGTGAGTATTACGGGTCGGTAGTCGTTTAGGCAGGTTACCTTATTGTTCTTGGGCACAGAGAATATGGTGATCTGCTTGAAACATGTTGGTATTACAGACTCAGACAGGGAGAGGTTGAAAATGACACTTGCCAGTTGGTCAGCGCATGCTCGGAGTATACGTCCTGGTAATCCGTCTGGTCCTGCGGCCTTGAGAATGTTGACCTGTTTAAAGGTCTTACTCACATCGGCTGTGGAGAGTGTGATCACACAGTCGTCCGGAACAGCTGATGCTCTCATGCATGTTTCAGTGTTACTTGCCTCAAAGCGAGCATAGAAGTTATTTAGCTCGTCTGGAAGGCTCGTGTTACTGGGCAGCTCTCATCTGTGTTTCCCTTTGTAGTCTGTAATAGTTTGCAGGCCCTGTCACATCTGACGAGCATCGTAGCCGGTGACGTACGATTCGGTCTTAGTCCTGTATTGATGCTTTGCCTGTTTGATGGTTCGCCGGAGGGCATAGCGGGATTTCTTATAAGCATCCGGGTTAGAGTCCCGCTCCTTGAAAGCGGCAGCGCTACCCTTTAACTCAGTGCGAATGTTGCCTGTAATCCATAGCTTCTGGTTGGGTATGTACTGTGGCAGATGGCAGGGAGAGGTGAGGGGAGTGGCTGTTTAGGGGAGATATCTTGCAGCCCGCTGGCTCCACCCCCGAGCCTAATATGGACTTCCTGCCCCAACAAGGCGAGGCTGTGGGTCATAAAGCCAGGGAGTGCTTGGGGATAAAAGAGGACGCGGCCTGCACAAAGGGGCAGAGAAAAGAGAGAAAAATGTGCGTTATGAAGAGTGGGAGAAGAGGGAACAATGTCTGTGAGGTCACCCATTGTGACCTGGACTGTCGGATTACCCCCCTTGTGTACCGAACCGGATTGACTGAGGACTCGAGTTTTAGGATTACCTCTGGAGAACGGAACAGACAATGAGAACGGCTTGTGGACTGTGAAGTGATTGGTAATTCCCCCTTCTTCCCCAGTGTACAACACTCCCCATTTGCATTCTAGTTGTGCTACTGGTGCATGTTTTGTTATTGAACTTGGTTGATGTGGAAACCCCACACCCTTGAGCCTGCTGCAGTACGTACAGTCATTGTGGGGAGGACGTCCTCGATGCACTTATTGATAAAGTGACTGATGTGGTGTACTCCTCAATGCCATCGGAAGAATCCCGGAACAAATTCCAGTCTGTGCTGCAAAACAGTCCTGTAGTTTAGCATCTGCTTCATCTGACCACTTTTTTTTATAAACTGAGTCACTGGTGCTTCCTGCTTTAAGCTTGAATCAGGAGGATAGAATTATGGTCAGATTTGCCAAATAGAGGGCGAGGGAGAGCTTTGTATGCGTCTCTGTGTGTGGAGTAAAGGTGGTCTAGAATTTTTCCCCCTCTGGTTGCACATTTAACATGCTGATAGAAATTAGGTAAAGCTGATTTAAGTTTCCCTGCATTAAAGTCCCCGGACACTAGGAGTGCCGCCTCTGGATGAGCGGTTTCCTTTTTGCTTATGGCGGTATACAGCTCATTGAGTTTGGTTTTAGTTCCAGCATCGGTCTGTGGTGGTATGTAGACAGCTACGAAGAATATAGATGAAAACTCTCTTGATAAATAGTGTGGTCTACAGCTTATCATGAGATACTCTACCTCAGGCGAGCAAAACCTTGAGACTTCCTTAGATATCGTGCACCAGCTATTGTTTACATAAATGCATAGGCCCCCACCCGTGTCTTACCAGAGGCTGCTGTTCTATCCTGCCAATAGAGTGTATAACCCACCAGCTGTATGTTCTTAATGTCGTCGTTCAGCCACGACTCGGTGAAACATAAGATATTACAGTTTTTAATGTCCCGTTGGTAGGAAAACGTGCTTTCAGTTCGTCCCATTTATTTTCCAGCGATTGAACGTTAGCTAGCAGGACGGAAGGCAAGGGCAGATTAGCCGCTTATCGCCTGATCCTCACAAGGCACCCTGATCTCTTTCTGCGAAATCTGTGTTTCCTTCTCCATCGAATTACGGGGATCTGGGCCTGGTCGAGTGTCTGTATTATATCCCTCCCGTCCGACTCATTGAAGAAGAACCTAAATCAGCACTCCTATTCTGAGATTTCACCCTCAGTTAGCATACTTGGTGTTGCAGAGAGAGGAAGATTAAGAGTGAAGTTATTATCATTCAAAGTTATTTTTGCTCCTCTGACTTTACCTGCCATGCTGATGCCTCCATCTAATTTACCCCCTATTCCCTGCACAGTGCACTACGTTTGACCAGTAGTGCTATATAGGGAACAGGGTGCCATTTGGGATATATCCCATGGTCACTACCAATCCTTCTTAGGAACAGAGTGGCCTTCTACTGACCTGTGTGGGAGAAGTTGAAGCACAGAATGAAATAGAACACGATTATGTTGCATCTCTATGATCTGAAGGTCCACCAGAGGCTAATTAGTTTCAACGTATACAGTACTGACTCTTTCTTAATACAAGCCCTCTCTTCCATGTATCCATGGAAAACCAGATTTTAACTGACACATCTCTCTCTCTCTCTCTCTCTCTCTCTCTCTCTCTCTCTCTCTCTCTCTCTCTCTCTCTCTCTCTCTCTCTCGCCTGTCTGTCATTCACCCACTATAGGAATACAAATGGATATTCTGACCTTTAAAAGCAGACTCGTTGGCTAGATCTAGGACTAGAAAGTTACAGAAGGCTAAGTAGAGCTGGGTCATGGTCACTTCTTCTTTCTGACGTGTCACGAACAGCATTCACAGTACAGTATCATTCACAGTACAGTATCATTCACAGTACAGTATCATTCACAGTACAGTATCATTCACCATAAGTCTGAATCTCATTCCTTTTCATAATGCGCTAGCTACTTTTCACCCGGGCCCACAGAGCTATATAGGAAATGGGGACACACACTTTCTCGCTATGCTAATCCCTGTGAGGCTCAGTCACTTCTCTGTGCAACTCCACTCTCTCTCTCTCTCTCTCTCTCTCTCTCTCGCTCTCTCTCATTTCAATTCAACGTGCTATATTGGCATCCCTCACTCCCTCCCTCTCTGTCTCTCTGTATCTCTCTGCTGTTCCCTTTATCCGCCCCGTACCTGGGACCCCTTGTTTTTCTTTTGATTCCATCTGAGGAAAATCTCCCTGTAGGGCTCAGAGGCAGTGTTGCCTACCCGCCCCACACCCCCTCCCATTGTCCATCCTGCCTGCTGCAGCGGCACGGTCTCTAGACACACACAGACGCAATGACTGCCACACACCCACACACAATTGTAGACTCTCACTTGTGGCAGACACACACAGACGCGCTATAGATCAGGGTCCAGTGTGGCCCCCGAGTACCGGCTCAGCTCTCAGCTCGTCCCCTGCAGTGTGCGGGCCCTAGTGTCTTTGTGCATTAACTTATCTATTGTTTACCACAGGAGAAAAAAAAAAATCTCCCTTTTTTAACCCTGACTTTGCAATCTTTTTTTGTATATTCCCCCGTAGGGAATATCGCATCAGAAGCCCTTATTCACCACTCACTGCACAGACACACAAAGGCCAGCGTATGCTCACATTAGAGCTGTACCGTGTCTGTCAATCACTCACTCATGTCCTTTTTTCTCTGTATTGGTGACTGTGCTGGATCATGTGTCTTGCCAGAATTAAGGGTTAGCCTAATAAAGAGAAACGGTATAAGATAGAGGAAAGAGAGTAGAGAGAAAGAGAAGAGAGAGAGAGCGACTGTGGGTGTCTCCTGGGCTAGACGACATGCTAGGATTTCTCACTTATTATCACTCCAGATAGAATGAAGCCTAAGGGGAATCACCAAGCAAAGACAATCTCTCTCTCTCTCTCTGTCTCTCTGTCTGTCTGTCTGTCTGTCTCTGTGTGTCTGTCTGTCTGTCTGTCTGTGTCTCTCTCTCTCACTCTGTCTGTGTGTGTGCTTGAGACCGGGCGGGGATACGGTGGGTTCACTAGCTATATCATCATAGCCTAGAGCCTATAGGGCTTCCCATAGCAGGCACGCTAACCCTGCAGTTTAGAAGAGACGGAATGGAGATTTAGGACACCTTTGTTGGATGAGTCAGTGGTGTTCTTCTGACTCAGCAAACAAACACTTTTTTGAAGCCACACCTGCCCCGTGCTGGCCATATCAATTCCGAGACCCACCTGACATCAGGACAGATTTTTCTCCGCAACCAGAGCCGCGTAGAATTGTTCCAAGAGCCGACCCAATAACATCAATGGATTTAACTAAATTCACGAAAGCTGGGACGATCGGGAAGCCTGATTTCAAAGAACAATAACTGTATTATAGCTCTCGTCCAAATTTCGTGAATGTTAAATACAGTTGAAGTCGGAAGTTTACCTACACCTTAGCCAAATATATTTAAACTCAGTTTTTCACAATTCCTGACATTTAATCCTAGTAAAAATTCCCTGTCTTAGGTCAGTTAGGATCACCACTTTATTTTAGGAATGTGAAATGTCAGAATAATAGTAGAGAGAATGATTTATTTCAGATTTTATTTATTTCATTACATTCATTACATACCTTGACTTTGTTGTCCTTGAGCCATTTTGCCACAACTTCGGCAGTATGCTTGAGGTCGTTGTCCATTTGGAAGACCCATTTGCGACCAAGCTTTAACTTCCTGAGTGAGGTCTTGAGATGTTGTTTCAATATATCCACATCATTTTCCCTTCCTCATGATCCCCTCTATTTTGTAAAGTGCACCAGTCCCTCCTGCAGCAAAGCACCCCCACAACATGATGCTGCCACTCCCGTGCTTCACTGTTGGGATGGTGTTCTTCGGCTTGCAAGCCTCTCCCTTTTTCCTCCAAATATAACGATGGTCATTATGGCCAAACAGTTCTATTTTTGTTTCATCAGACCAAAGGACATTTCTCAAAAAAGTACAATCTTTGTCCCCATGTGCAGTTGCAAACCATAGTCTGGCTTTTTTATAGCGGTTTTGGAGCAGTGCCTTCTTCCTTGCTGAGCGGCCTTTCAGGTTATGTCGATATAGGACTTGTTTTCCTGTGGATATAGATACTTTTGTACCTGTTTCCTCCAGCAACTTCACA
Organism: Hucho hucho; assembly: GCA_003317085.1. Lineage (NCBI taxonomy): Eukaryota > Metazoa > Chordata > Actinopteri > Salmoniformes > Salmonidae > Hucho > Hucho hucho. The sequence continues at coordinate 23,850 of QNTS01005432.1, forward strand.
AGGTCCTTTGCTGTTGTTCTGGGATTGATTTGCACTTTTTGCACCAAAGTACGTTCATCTCTAGGAGACAGAACGCGTCTCCTTCCTGAGCGGTATGACGGCTGCGTGGTCCCATGGTGTTTATACTTGCGTACTGTTGTTTGTACAGATGAACGTGGTACCTTCAGGCGTTTGGAAATTGCTCTTGGCTGATTTCTTTTGATTTTCCCATGATGTCAAGCAAAGAGGTACTGAGTTTGAAGATAGGCCTTGAAATACATCCACAGGTACACCTCCAATTGACTCAATTGATGTCAATTACCCTATCAGAAGCTTCTAAAGCCATGACATCATTTTCTGGAATTTTCCAAGCTGTTTAAAGGCACAGTCAACTTAGTGTATGTAAACTTCTGACCCACTGGAATTGTGATACAGTGAATTATAAGTGAAATAATCTGTCTGTAAACAATTGTTGGAAAAATTACTTGTGTCATGCACAANGTTAACAAGAAATTTGTGGAGTGGTTGAAAAACGAGTTTTAATGACTCCAACCTGAGTGTATGTAAACTTCCGACTTCAACTGTATATTCATGTCATAGTCACCAGTCCACTCCATTACACACAAAAGTTGCTTCAACTTCATCCAATGAATGCTAGCGATGGCTAGCTATGCTAGATACTCTACCAGTTTTGTCTTAAGTGTTATCATGCTATACCCTGCACACAGAAATGTATATTTTTAAGGTGTCTGCAGTAGATTGGTAACAATATCACCAAAGTATGTTGTATCAGACATTCAGTCATAGTATTTAAATAAGAGAATGAACAAGATTTAACAAGCCAATTTGAATGGGCGCCCAATTTTTTTGTGTGATTTTTACATGGCGTACCCCAGTATGACCCACGTGACTGCAGTGAACCTCACGTCGTCGTGAGGAACTATGGGGCTGAAGCATGGGCACTCCGTGTTTGTTTACTCCGGTTTGTTTACTCTAGGCACACAATGCAACAGTGAGTGGGCTGCCTACAGCCGCATGCTGAAGAATTTATCATTCTTTCATTTTGCAATTATCTTGATTTAAAACATTCCCAACCCGCATTATAATTGTTCTGAATTGCGAACCGACCCACGGGTTGAAGGAATGTTTTCATACCACCCGCCAGCTGATTGAGTACCCGTGGTACCCGACCCAATGAAGGACTCTTAAACACACACACCAAAAAGGCAAAGGCTACTGGACGTAGTGGAAACAGCAGTTTAATGGATTCTTATCTGTAAAAAACTGCTTTTATTTTTGTGTAAATAGCTTATTACAATTTGGCTGTGATGCTGTTGAAGTGACATACCATTTGTCACACCCTGACTGAATGACAGCACATTTGCTTGTCAGACCATATCATTCTATTCCCAAAACACAGAAATCCGAAATCTTGTCCAAAATCCAATCCTTAGAACATAGCTTGCCATATGTAATTTCATGCTCTTGGTTTAGAATTTAAAAACCCAACAGTAATTCTATTTTTCTCTCGTCTTGTTAATACGATTTAACCACTAAATGTTCTCCATTAACTTGGATAAGTAACGGCCGTGATATTTTTGTGTAGGCTTTCCAGAAGACAGGGAAATCTAAGTATAAACAGTATCTCAAATACATTTCTAACCTTTTTCTTTTTTTTTTGCATTTGGGAAGCGCAATATCGGGACTATCCCAGATTTCCCTTTTAATTCCTGCGAGCCCAGCCAAGAGGATGTAAGTACAGCTCTAATGGAGCCTTTTGATGCTCCCTTCCTGTCTTAAAAATATTCATAATGAATCATCTGCCTTTGACTCTGCCGCTGAGACGAAGAGCCATGGAAGGAGAGACAGCAGGTGCGCTTTACTGATTTCCCCTCGTGTGAGAAATCCAACAACGTCTTTTCAAAGGGGCAGATGGCTGGCTGGTTTCAAGCTCTGTGAGAATTACCCCCCTATTGTTAGAAGGGGGATGGTTCAGTTCGAGTGTGCTCGGTGTGTGTGCGTGCGTGTGTGTGTGTGTGTGGAATTGCTAGTTTGGCCTTGTTGTGTTTACTTCAAAGAGACTGAGGGGCTCTGAGGGTCTGGTGCTGCCTTTGTTGTGTTTCAAAGTGAATAATTACAATAGGTGAGAACATGTATTAGTGTGTCCTGGAAAGTAGTCAGTGCACTGCAGGAGAGAACTTAATTGACTCTCACATAGTCACATAGTAGTCAGTTAGACTTAGTTGACTCTCACATAGTCACATAGGAGTCTAATAGATTTAATTGACTCTCACATAGTCACATAGGAGTCAGTTAGACTTAGTTGACTCACATAGTCACATAGGAGTCTAATAAACTTAGTTGACTCTCACATAGTCACATAGTAGTCAGTTAGACTTAGTTACTCTCACATAGACACATAGGAGTCAGTTAGACTTAGTTGACTCTCACATAGTCACATAGGAGTCAGTTAGACTTAGTTGACTCTCACATAGTCACATACGAGTGAATTAGACTTAGTTGACTCTCACATAGGAGTCAATTAGACTTAGTTGACTCTCACATAGTCACATACGAGTGAATTAGACTTAGTTGACTCTCACATACGAGTGAATTAGACTTAGTTGACTCTCACATAGTCACATAGGAGTCAGTTAGACTTAGTTGACTCTTACATAGTCACATAGGAGTCAGTTAGACTTAGTTACTCTCACATAGTCACATAGGAGTCAATTAGACTTAGTTGACTCTCACATAGTCACATACGAGGGAATTAGACTTAGTTGACTCTCACATAGTCACATAGGAGTCAGTTAGACTTAGTTGACTCTCACATAGTCACATAGGAGTCAATTAGACTTAGTTGACTCTCACATAGTCACATATGAGTCAATAAGACTTAGTTGACTCTCACATAGTCACATAAGAGTCAATTAGACTTAGTTTGCTCTCACATAGTCACATATGAGTCAATTATACTTAGTTGACTCTCACATAGTCACATATGAGTCAATAAGACTTAGTTGACTCTCACATAGGAGTCAATTAGACTTAGTTGACTCTCACATAGTCACATATGAGTCAATTATACTTAGTTTGCTCTCACATAGTCACATATGAGTCAATAAGACTTAGTTGACTCTCACATAGTCACATAGGAGTCAATTAGACTTAGTTGACTCTCACATAGTCACATACAAGTGAATTAGACTTAGTTGACTCTCACATAGTCACATATGAGTCAATTAGACTTAGTTGACTCTCACATAGTCACATAGGAGTCAGTTAGACTTAGTTGACTCTCACATAGTCACGTACAAGTCAATTAGACTTAGTTGACTCTCACACAGTCACATATGAGTCAATTAGGGTGTGCGTCCTCTATGGAGAAGACAAAAGCCTGTGACCAGTGTATTTCTAGTACTGATTTAAAACATGTATTGGATGTTCAGAGTGACTTCAGTGTGGGTCTGTGTATATGAGCTTGTCTTTGAAATGAAACAACAAGCTATAAAACTCCTCAAGCATCTCCACCATCCAATTCTCCTACCTCCTACCTGGACTCAGAAGTTTTATTGTGCGTCTCCTATGGCACCCTATTCTCTATATAATGCCCTGGTCAAAAGTTGTGCACTACTGTATGTAGGGAATAGGGAGCCATTTGGAAAGCAGCCTATTTTGAATTACTAAGTAATCGAGTCTAGAGACAATTTTGCGTTGCCCGGATAGAATTGCTTGTCACCAGACGTCTGTTTTTGTTATTGGTTCAAACTTGATCAATTTGTTGATGGAAAAATGTAATTATGAATACGGAAAGCAATTTGATTCTCCCGTCGATGTGCCTTGGTCCTTTTTATTCTGTAATGAGTGACGCTGTAAAAGGGAAATCTTTATGGCATATTATCTGTTACAGGAAAACAATTAAAGGAGGGATTTCTCTTTAATAGTTCTTCAAAGGGAGAGGCCTGGCAGATTTGTACATTACTTTATGTGTGTGTCCTAAAATGTGCCCCCTATTCCCTTTTTAGGGCACTACCTTTAATCAACAATAGTGCACTGTGTAGTTCATTTGGGACGGACCCTACACCTCTCACTGTGCGCCTGCACAGTCAGCCGTACGTTAAAGATGAAGAGGTCCTGCTTTAAATGAAGTACAACTTGTAAAAGGCAGAATTACGGCTTCATAAACCCTTTGTAAGGCTACATAGCTGACTTCAGCCTTCATAAACCCTTTTGTAAGGCTACATAGCTGACTTCAGCCTTCATAAACCCTTTGTAAGGCTATATAGCTGACTTCAGCCTTCATAAACCCTTTGTAAGGGTTTATTTCAGAAATGATTCAAAAGGAATGCCAAGCTAGTGGTTAGCTGCGAGGGACCCCAAAAACAGCTTATGTTTGCCATATGCCTGATCTGCAACGGTGTATGGAGGGAGAATCCTGCTCCAGGCTGCACTGTACGCCAGCTAACACAAGTGTCACACTGTAAGGTGGCACAACTTTGATTAAGTCTGTCACATTGGTCTTTGAAGTTTGAAGTCTGTCTTCATAGCAGCTAGCTGAGGTGAGTGGGTGGGGTTGTGGTTTAGTTGAGAGAAACGCCTGTGAAAGACGTTATCATCTAATAGGCTAGTCATTGACTCATGCAGCAGGACACAGGCAGGAAATGGACATGTTGTAATTTCGACTAATTCGAGGCGTGTGTTTCGCTGAAATTGCACTTAGATCATGTCCAGGAGAAGCTCGGCGGATGTAATCAGAGCAAACAAAATGTCATTATGATCTCGAGAGCTATTAGATTCATACCTGCTGGTTTCTCTCTCTCTCTCTGGCTACACAATCTGTTTCTGTTTCTTCGTCTAGGGCTCTCATGCGGGCTACAAGCTTGAGGTCGTTGTTTTGCACCTCGCTCTCAAATCAACAGTCTCAAAGCCTCTGCATTGCCTTTACTTTGAACTCGCAAGATATCTGCGAGTTTATGTGTATACATGTGTATGAGAGAGAGAGAGAGAGAGAGAGAGAGAAGAGAGAGAGAGAGAGAGAGAGAGAGAGAGAAGAGAGAGAGAGAGAAGAGAGAGAGAGAGTGTGCTTTAAAGAGAGAAAGGGAGAGAAAGAGAAAGGGCACATCTGTGTGTGTGTGTGTGCGAGTGTGTGTGTGTGTGATTATGTATGTATACATGCGTGTGTATGCCGGGGAATCTGCAAGGCTGCCCTGAGGCTTCACACGATCCTACTTTGATCAGCCTTCTCCGGCCGTGTGAATTTGGGCTTCTGTAGAGGTGGCATATTATCTCCTGTAATGAGGATGAGGGGCAATTTTTAGACTGCCCTTTCCTCTGAATGTTACACAATCCTTAATGCACATTTAATCCATGGCAGCACAACTTCAATATTTCAAAAGTTTCCTCGATATCTGACATTTGCCTCAGCTCTCTCTGCAAATACTCTTGTATATTTACCAAACTCTGAGTATACGCATTTTGAATTATTGAACAGCCTCACTGTAAGTCACCATAACTTATTAGCTGCTTTCTTATTAATGTAGCCTACTTCTAACGCGCTGAAAGTGTAAACGCGCTGAAAGTGTGAACAGAACCTGTCATAGCTGTGGCCAGTCACTATGACATTAGTAGGCCTATAGCATAGCTCTAGTGAACAGCAGACGGTGTGACTGACGCTGGGAGTTAGAACCCGGGTCTTATTTGGGCCAGAAGAGTGCCGTAGCATGCTAATCAAAAGTGTAGGCTTTAGTTTGGCACAATGAGAAAGCATATCTGGCCCTGGGAAGTTAAGAGCTATCAGAAGCGCCCTTTGTGGGAGCTCCAATAAACCCCACTATATGAGGCCGCAATGAGGTTTCTGTGGCGACGGCAGGCAGGTGTTAACATTAGCCCAGCGTTGGCTAGAGAGAGGTGGAAATGACTCCCTGTCATCTAACTGTATTGAAGCTGTCTACCTAAGCAACTCAATGCTCTGTGGGACGCCAAGCCCAGCACTCATCACTCAGGACCCAGATGTTTGTGGAAGGAATCATATACACACCACTCACAGCCTAGCTCCCCATTCTGACCCGAACCGTTCATATACACGCCACTCACAGCCTAGCTACCCATTCTGACCTGTACCGTTCATATACACGCCACTCACAGCCTAGCTACCCATTCTGACC
>QNTS01005434.1:33924-51971 GCA_003317085.1 Hucho hucho
TGTATATAGCCAAGTTATTACCTCGTACCCCTGCACATGGACTAGGTACTGGTACCCCGTGTATATAGCCAAGTTATTACCTCGTACCCCTGCACATGGACTAGGTACTGATACCCCATGTATATAGGCAAGTTATTACATCGTACCCCTGCACATGGACTAGGTACTGGTACCCCGTGTATATAGCCAAGTTATTACCTCGTACCCCTGCACATGGACCTGGTACTGATACCCCATGTATATAGCCAAGTTATTGTTACTCATTGTGCATTTATTCTCTGTGTTATTATATTTCTATTATTTCTATGTTTCTCTTTGCATTGTTGAATGACCCGTTAGCATTTCCCTGTTAGTCTACACCTGTTGTTTATCAAGCAATGTAACAAATACAATTGTATTTTGACTGTTGGTCACCCCGTATGAGCAATGAGGCCAGGGTGATTCATCATGCGGTTCATGTCCTTTCATGTCCTTCCCCGCGGCGCTTTGATTAATTTAATTGAAATGAAATTTGAATATGAAATGAAATTTGAACTTTTAAATTGATTGACTTACCAAAACCAGGACCGTATAACTCCCTCGCTCCACTTCCCTTTCTCCCAATTCCCTTTGTCGCCCGTATATCACAACTGACACCTCACCCGTTCCATTTCCCGAGAGACAACAGAGACATACACTGAGTTGTACAAAACATTAGAAACACCTGCTCTTTCCATGACATAGACTGACCAGGTGAATCCAGGTGAAAGCTACAATCCCTTATTGATGTCACCTGTTAAATACACTTCAATCAGTGTAGGTGAAGTAGATGAGACAGGTTAGAGAAGGAATGGGTTATTACACAAAGAGAAGGAGCCCCATCTGTTCTTCTGATACGTGTCTGCTAGAGAGCTCCTATGTGGCCCAGATGTGTTATGGGTAGAAAGTTTGGGGAAGTGGTGACTCGAGGGGTCATCCAGTGGCAGCCCGATGGGCTACTCATTGCACACAGCTGTGCCTCGCCATCCATCGGCCCTGACCTTTTGGCTCTTGACCCCACCCTGACCCCTCAGCTTGGAATGCATGGTCATGATTGACTACCTAACTCCTTTTTCATTTCCTGTTTTACTTTTTAAGGCTTTTTAAGTAGTGTTTCTCTTGACGTCTCTCAGCCTCTCAGCCTTGTGTTTGAAAGGGATTTGCCCATCTATATAGGAAGAGATAGCAGGTTAACATGAATTATGCATGGCTTATGCTCTCACAGTAAATCAATCAATTCTGCCCCGGACTGTATTGTACTCGCGTGGCTGATTATTCCATAACCAATAAACACATCTTAATCATGTGTATTTATTTGTTACAACATATTTAGTCACCTTGAACCTATTTGACTGAGAATGAGTGCTCATGGTTCAATGCCAGGCTGTAGGGCACAGAATATTCAATGTCATTGCTAAGGATTTCTAGTGCAGTCATTCATTAGAAGGCTTTGTTGAAGCAGGTTGTAGCCCTGGGCTCTGTGAAATTCATTAGAAGGCTTTGTTGAAGCAGATTGTAGCCCTGGGCTCTGTGAAATTCATTAGAAGGATTTGTTGAAGCAGGTTGTAGCCCTGGGTTCTGTGAAATTCATTAGAAGAATTTGTTGAAGCAGGTTATAGCCCTGGGCTCTGTGCAATTCAATAGAAGGCTTTGTTGAAGCAGGTTGTAGCCCTGGGTTCTGTGAAATTCATTAGAAGGATTTGTTGAAGCAGGTTGTAGCCCTGGGTTCTGTGAAATTCATTAGAAGGATTTGTTGAAGCAGGTTGTAGCCCTGGGCTCTTTGAAATTCATTAGAAGGATTTGTTGAAGCAGGTTGTAGCCCTGGGTTCTGTGAAATTCATTAGAAGGATTTGTTGAAGCAGGTTGTAGCCCTGGGCTCTGTGCAATTCATTAGAAGACTTTGCTGTCGTTTCAGAAGAAAAAAAAAATGAACACAACTGCACTTTCACTAACTCAGAGCAACAATATATTTAATATTGGGGAGGGAAGAGGTAACGTTTTTGATGGAGTCAAGACAAAGAGGAGTTCTAGTCCTGGGTTGTTATAAACCTCTATTTCAGCCTCGCAACCCAATTTCACCCCCTTTTTATGAGCTGAACATGTGAAGAGAGAGAGCAGAAACACTCGCTGAGCATCTGGTTCCCAACCAGATTGGCCCCCGATGTGGCAATCGCATGTATTTTTTCATAAAACATTACTACAATTAAAGCAGAGCTTTAACTTTATGTTGAATTCATTCTCGTTGTTTTAATACGTCGGTTGCACATTTGTTTTATTTGAATAATGATTGTGACCCAATTAAATAAGTCTGATGGCCCTTCTTTTTTGGCCTTTTTTGGCTAATCCCAGGACCCTCACCTTTCCTTGCCTTTCCCCCAGATTTCTCACACTGACCCTGAGCTTGAAACCTGACTCTAGTCCCTGGCTTGAGACTGAGGCCCTTTGGCCTACGCCACATGTTTTCACAAGACCCGCCAACCAATGTTCAAAACAGCAGAAAACAACCAGAAACCAGAAAGCGTCTAAGGTTTCAAAAGACGGAAGAAGACAAAACCAAACGAAGACATAGTGGCTCCTTTCCAGTCAATTATCTCCCATGTAAAGAATTCAATTTTCTTTAATAAAGCCCCCTTAATTATGAACTCAGTCTCCTCCCTTTGTGGAGTGAAAGAGGGAGATTTAGGCTGCCACGGATGATGGATGGAAGCTGTGTCGGGGATGAGGTGAGATGTGAAACGTTCCTCGCTCGCTCGCTTTATTTTCCTTCTTCTCTTGAAAGAGAGAGGTTCTGAACACGCCCTTCCCTTTGAGAGGAAATGAAGATGAAGGAGAAAGGTTCCGAACACTCCCATCCATTTCATCACCGTCTGTTGTTTCTCGGACGCCTGGGACAAATCCATTAGCTCTGCCTCATCTTAGCGACTGCAGACCTGTTCTAGGTCCACCACCTTGAAAAAGAGAGATGTCATGTGACCAAAGCCTAGTCAAGCAGGAATATATTGGGCGTGTTCCAAGTAGACGATACACGGCATAGGTCTGCACGGGGTCATCATATCTTAACAATGCTGGAGGTTGTGTCAAACGTCTCAACATGACATTACAGTCCGGCACAGAATTTATGGTAGTGACGTTGAAGCCAATGGCTAGCCTACACATTGAAGCCAATGGCTAGCCTACACATTGAAGCCAATGGCTAGCCTACACATTGAAGCCAATGGCTAGCCTACACATTGAAGCCAATGGCTAGCCTACAAATTGAAGCCAATGGCTAGCCTACACATTGATGCCAATGGCTAGCCTACACATTGATGCCAATGGCTAGCCTACACATTGATGCCAATGGCTAGCCTACACATTGAAGCCAATGGCTAGCCTACAAATTGATGCCAATGGTTAGCCTACACATTGATGCCAATGGCTAGCCTACAAATTGATGCCAATGGCTAGCCTACACATTGATGCCAATGGCTAGCCCACACATTGAAGCTAATGGCTAGCCTACATATTGAAGCCAATGGCTAGCCTACACTGTGACTGTTATGTTCTTATTGTGACTTCTTTTGCTCTAGTAATTCTCCAGCTGGGTAAATGGAAAAAGGTGTAAAACTATGCATACTGCATATGAAAAGTGCCTGCTAAGCAAAGATTGTGTTATTGTACCATATTAAAATAGAGAGAAGAGTATAATGGTTTGAAAACAACAAGAGTTTAAACAAGTTTAAATAAACTGAACTTGATGAGCCCCCTGACCGCACGGTATGAGGACTTGAAACAGGTCACTTTTATCTGGAATGAGAAATGACCAAAGGGGAAAAGAAAGGAAACTATGGGAGACATCAACAGGAAATTCATCTTCTTCCCCCTCTCTGCATCGTCAAAGAGACAGAATTTCAGAAGCCAGTGACGTGTTGAAAAGAATGAACAACGGTGAACTCAAGAGCCAGAGGCAAGGAAAGACAGAAGAACTAAGAGACAGTCGAGGAGAATGCATGTGGGATGAGTTTGAAAGTGGCACAAAGAGAGCTCTGAACATTCTCAACATCTGTCTCCATCGTGTCGTGATTAACTGCCTGTACGCTGCAGTCGGGACGGCTGAACTTAACACGTCTCCCGCGTGGGATTATGTGAGATGCTCCGCCATGCTGTATGTTCAGAGAGCGCTCCTCTCTGCCGTGGTGCATGTTCCTCTACAAAAGGGTGATTTGTCAAAGAAAAAACATAGAGAATAAGTTGAAACATAACCACAGGAAGCAGGGCACATCTATTTGATTCTATTCTTGCGGTTAGTTGTTTTACCATAAAAGTCTAAATAGAACACTGTTTCATCAGTTTGACCAAGGCAGCCAGGAGAATAACCCTCTCTGTCTTCACAGATACACACCTGCAGCCATTAAAACAACATGGGAATTAAAATTTCATTTAAATGCACTATGTTCGTGATTTTTAATGCTTAAAGACCTCTTTCATGGATGGGTTTGACAAATAAACAACGTAGAATGGGTTGTCACAGGATACCATAGCATGAGAACGTTGGAAAAATACTTCTTCCTGAACTCTATCATTTCTCATATCTAGCTATTTCTGGGTAGAAACTAGCCCACACAACCATATAGGTCATTTATGGCCATATTTTTCAATACAATATTCTATAAGCTCAAATGTATCAACTGTTGCTTTTTACACTGCTGCTGGCTTCTTGTAGATGTAATGTACTTACATAAATGGAATAGAATAAATGAATGGAATAATATTTATGAAATCAATCAAACAATCAATTGATAATATTAATCACATTATATATAAAAAAGTATGTGGACAACCCTTCAAAATGGTGGATTTGGCTAAGTGCTGTTATTGTGAAGTGGAAACATCTAGGAGCAACAATGACTGCAAAGTGGTAGACCACACAAGCTCACAGAACGGGACTGCCGAGTGCTGAAGCACGTAGCATGTAAAAATCGTCTGTCCTCGGTTGCAACACTCACTACGGAGTTCCAAACTGCCGCTGGAAGCAACGTCAGCACAATAACTGTTTGTCAGGAGCTTCATAAAATGTGTTTCCATGGCCGAGCAGCCGCACACAAGCCTAAGATCACCATGCGCAATGCTAAGTGTCGGCTGGAGTGGTTTAAAGCTCGCCGCCATTGAACTCTGGATCCATGGATACGCGTTCTCTGGAGTGATGAATCATGCTTCACCATCTGGCAGTCAGACAGACGACACTGGGTTTGGCGGATGCCAGGAGAACGCTACCTGCCCAAAAGCATAGTGCCAACTGTAAAGTTCAGTAGAGGAGGAATAATTGTCTGAGAATGTTTTTCATGGTTTGGGCTAGGCCCCTTAGTTCCAGTGAAGGGAAATATTAACGCTACAGCATGCAATAGACGATTCTGTGCTTTCAACTTTGTGGCAACAGTTTTGGGAAGGTCCTTTCCTGTTTCAGCATGACAATGCCCCCGTGCACAAAGCGAGGTTCAAACAGAAATGGTTTATCGAGATCGGTGTGGAAGCAAGTCCCCGCAGCAATGTTCCAACATCTAGTGGAAAGCCTTCCCAGAAGACTGGAGGCTGTTGTAGCAGTAAAAGGAAGGGACCAACTCAATATTAATGCCCATGAGTTTGGAATGAGACATACTTTTGGTAACGTAGTGTACTTGTCTTTCTGCATAGATCACCTAACCATGCTATGACACTGAACTAGATCTAAACTATCACTATAACTATTAGGTTGCCTGATCCTATAACCCCCAAATCCTAAAATATATGTACAAAACCCAAATCCTCTCAACAGTTTGATGGGTAACTGCTAAGTTGGTTCCTTGAAAATTCCCTACTGTCACGTGTGCTCCCTCTCCGGCCTCTAGGTCACCAGGCTTCTCCCTCTCCAACCTCTAGGTCACCAGGCTGCTCCCTCTCCAACCTCTAGGTCACCAGGCTGCTCCCTCTCCGGCCTCTAGGTCACCAGGCTGCTCCCTCTCCGGCCTCTAGGTCACCAGGCTGCTCCCTCTCCGGCCTCTAGGTCACCAGGCTGCTCCCTCTCCAACCTCTAGGTCACCAGGCTGCTCCCTCTCCGGCCTCTAGGTCACCAGGCTGCTCCCTCTCCGGCCTCTAGGTCACCAGGCTGCTTCCTCTCCGACCTCTAGGTCACCAGGCTGCTCCCTCTCCGCCCCACTCCCGACACTACCCGGTGAAATGCAAGGCACCAAATTCAAAATCCAAAAGTTGAAATATTAAACATTCATCAATATACAAGTGTTGCATAGTCATCAAAACCTCTGCTTCTTGGCAATATCACAGCGTTGTCAGATTTCAAAAAGGCTTCACGGCGAAAGCACAACATTTGATTGTTTGAGGGTAGCACCTCCAATATTTACCATTAGCATAAATTCATAAACCATCGTGGTTCACACAAAACACATTTCACAGCGACTTATGCTGAGGGCTTCCCAAGTGTCCAACGAAGACAATCCAGGGTTCTTTTGTTAGAAAAAGTAATGTATTATATCCATAAATCTCCGTTTGGTTGGCGCGTTATATTTTCTCTCCAATCGTCCATTGAAACGTGAAGAGAACTCGTTCAACTTATACCTATAAACTTGTCCAAGAACAATCAAACATAATTGTAAATGTATCCTTAGGAACACTTTTATGTATAAATAGTATCATATTTCAACCGGAATATAAACTGGGCGATAAGAAAGGAAAAAACCACAGAGCGTGCCAGCTGTGAACGCGCATTTACTCCTATTGACATTCTCTGTGGACACTTCCTTATTCGTCTTCTTCTCTGCTCTAAAAGCATCTGAAAAGAATCAGAACACTTTCTTGAGACTGTTGACATCCAGAGGAAGCGATAGGTACTGCATTCATATGCCCTTATATGGGCATTTTCATAAGGGAGGGGTTCCAAATGAGGCAATCTGTCAAAACCACTTTTTCCAGGACAGAAATTCCTCGGGTGTTTGCCTGCCATATCCGTTGTGTTATACTCACAGACAAAATGTTAACACTTTTAGAAAATTCAGAGTGTTTCCTATCCAATGGTACTAAATATGTGCATATCCTATTTTCTGGGCCTGAATGGGAGGCATTTTACTTTGGGCACGCCAGGCTCTCCAAAACGGTCACCTCGTGCGCTGCTCCCAAAGAAGTTAACTGACTTGCCTAGTAAAATATATGTAAAGATTTTTTTTTTCCCAAGTTTGCTTATTTTAACCGGTAAACTGTTGTTTCTGTTAAAACAACAGTATAATAATGACCTCCTTCCAGGACAGTGATTCCATTCTTCCATGTTCTTGCTTTCTCATAGTGTACAGCTGGAAGACACAGCTTGCCAATGTTTTCCACTGTGTGCGTTTCCTTTGCCTAGCTAGATCATGTTTCATTCTGTGTTATCTGCCTGTACTGACTCATGCATTAACCTTGTCTGTCCATACATCCACAATGGTGTGTAATATGTATGCTGTCTATGCACAGATACAGTGTGCAGGGCTGGAACTTTAGGAAGGACAATGCAGGTTATCTCCTGTGTCACCAAATCATCCACTGTTTTCTGGAGGCAGGGTGCGAGTTGAGATAATCACAATATGAACTGGCTGCAATGATACTTCCCAGTTCCAATGCCTCCTGGGACATTCTGTGTTTTCACAGAAGAGAAACAGAGAACGGTTTTATTTCTAAAATGAAAAACAAATGTAGTTGAATGGAAAAATTGGAGAGGGGTGGAAAGGGATCGTTAAGTTTGTGGTTCCCTGTCAACCACAAGGTCACATTCCTCAAATCAGGATCTCCCCACAGTGAAAAAGGACTATTGTTTCTCTGGCAACATTTGACCACTGTTAAGTGTTGCAGCAGTCATGGAAATGGATCAATCAGAAACGCTTCAACGAGTCCCACGGGCATTGGTGGCTTCCAAAATGCACATAGCCAACCACTTAGTCTAACCAAAACATGCTCAGTATGGTCTTAAATCCTAATGAAGCTCATTCGAGGGAAGGGAGGGGAAAAAAATGATAGGATTCAAAAGGGACAATGGGATGGATGTAGGATCACTTGACCTGCCAGGCAAAAACATGGCTAGAGTAAAATGTGGCTTTGGGAGCAGCAACCGCAATAGCATGACTTAGTGGGGCATTCTGCATTGTTCCCCGGAGACAGTTGGCCAATTACTCCAGTTAAGTCACGTGACTCCTTAGCTGATTTAACCCGCCTCTGTTTTCTCCGTTTATGTACTTTTATTCTATCCACGTCGCATAAATTCATCTTTACGGCATGGCTGACACTTAAAGGAAATGTTTCCCGCATTTAGCAGGTACACGCTGCATATGTAGCCTAAATCAGAAATTACCTTTTACATTTCTATCACAGAATCTGTAACGATTCAGCATTCCAGATTGAATAGAGCCCTTAGTCATCCATCCAGCAATCCATCCATCCATCCATCCATCCAGCCATCCCCTCACCGCCCTGCCTTATTTTTCAGACCAACAAGAGAGACAATAGGGAAGTTATTCATGACGGGGGGAGAGAGTGGGAGTAAGCAGTCTCTTTTTTTTTATTTTGGAAGGGCCCAGCGGTTGAAGAGGACGGCGGAGGCGGCAGCCGTCAATATTTACCAGATGTCTGTGTGGAAGTGTGGAGAGGCATCTTGATTACGTTTAAAACTTTTTTTGGGGAGTAGCAGCTTGCTTTCGTTTTTTACCAAAGCCTTTTGTGTTTAGTCCTCAAACCATCACCCTAAAAAATGAAAGAAGTCATATGGCGATTGCCAATGACTGTATTTTTTGTAATGTGTTGCATCCCACTGTTTCAAATCAACACAATTATGATGATCAACAGATTACAGTCACTGAATATGATGCATTAAACACTGTGTATCCCAATATATCCCAATATATCCCACATATTGCAGCTGTGGGGAAAGTATAACACTCAAACATCCACATCCAACATAACCTTTCCCTTTACGCCATGTGCTACAAACTAAGAGGACATTTTCAGCAAAAGAGGACATTTTCGGCAAAGAGATTGATAGAAATGTGTGATAATATAAAGAGACCATTTCCTTTTCCTTCCTCTTCCGACTGAGTGTATGTAAACGCTGGCAGCTGAGGTCAGGGTTAAGCAGGACAATGACGGGACTCAGAGGGATGAGGTCATAAGTCACGAGAGGTGGTCCTGGTGGGGGGGAGGGGGATCCCTTGGGTGTCCCTCATATGTCATCAGTGGGTCCTGCAAGCCCCCCCCCACACACACACTTCGCTGATAGATGGCCACTCTAATGGGCACTAGTCCAGAGTAAGTGTTTTACAGGAAGTGCTGAGTCGTTGATAGAGGCCCTGCCCCGTAGTTGACATATCTCCACAACACTGCCAAAAGACCCTCAGATGTAACAGTGAGCTAGAGAGAGAATGTGAATAAGACAATTATATTACATTATATCATTTGTTGCAGTGGCAGGAAATATATCAGTAAAATTCAGGTTAAACACAGGAAGAACCAGGACGTAAACAAAACAGGAAGTAAATTTATTTTTTATTTTTTGCAAACTCACTCAGATATTTTGAAACCAGCTAAGCTGTCTACAATTACCAAGAATGCAGGTCTGGTTGTCTCGTCACAGCGACGGCTGCACGGCGCTCCAACCAGATGCCAATCGTTCCTGGCTGCCAGGTTGGCTGGTTCAGACTTCTGGAGCCTGGATTTACCTTGTGTTGCTAACACAAGACAATTACCCCAATTAATTTGGTGGAAGAATGGAATGGAGATGTGAGATTGTTTTGGTCGAGTCAAAATAAACAGTGTCTCCTGTACCCTAGTATATACACATTTCAGTTTAACGAGCAGTGCCAGCTACATTTAGGAGACATTTTGAGTGTGAGTCAAGTTTACATAATACAAGTTTAATAAGGCATTTCATGTCATGTACTGTATTTATGGTAAGTAAGATATCTAAAAAAGATAATCTAGAGATTTCAAGTCCCTCGGTTGAGAGAATGGGGCTAAATTGAGCAGGCAAAGACAGACGGTACGTTTTAGAATGAGACTGATATGCTACAGGAGAATGTCACATGGAGAATATCACATCTTCAAAGGGGCAAAAAAGGGATCTGGTTCAGCGGAGACCAGTTTTACAAGACCTGGGTGTTTCCAATCATCCTTCACAAAAAAAGACTGAAAGAATTTGGCATTGTAAATGAGGACATAAAATGCATTGAAAAAATTGATAGTGGACGAATGTAGGAGAGGTGAACCTCCGTACCTTTTTCTCCAGTGCATGGAGAAACAATTACAAGTTGTCCTTACTACTCAGGGGCTCAGGGAACCCTGAGTGTTTCAGGGGACCCTGAGTGTTTCACTGGTTGCACCTCCACTGTGGCGTATACATCTCCCATGACACTGGGACCAGATATACAGCTGCCATGACACCGTGACCAAATATTCAGCTGCCATGACACTAGGACCAGATTGGGGGCTTTGCCGTTTGGAGGCTGTATCGCCCATCGTAAGGTCACCAGCTGCTGGTTTATTAGCCAGGTTATTAAATCCACCAGCCTCCTTAAACTCCTGAACCTGACTTGTAGGGAGACAGACTGATGTACACAAAAAATCTGCAGTGCACGGATGTGGCCAAGTTCACCAATAAGCTGATGTGGGGAGTATGGAACAGGGGGCGACCTACGTTTGACGAGGCCGGGGAGAGTTCGATCAAAGCATACGGTGGCCAGCAGCAGAAGCCCTTAGTCAGCTCCCCAATGCAGACCTCTTATTTTTAATGCAAGGAGTTCAGCTTCATGAGGTCAGTATTATGAGGTCAGGTTTATGAGGTCAGCATAATGAGGTCAGCATAATGAGGTCAGCATTATGAGGTCAGCATTATGAGGTCAGCATTATGAGGTCAGAATTTATGAGGTCAGCATTATGAGGTCAGAATTTATGAGGTCAGCATTATGAGATCAGCTTAATGAGATCAGCTTCATGAGGTCAGCTTCATGAGGTCAGCATTACGAGGTCAGCTTTACGAGGTCAGCATTACGAGGTCAGCATTACGAGGTCAGCATTACGAGGTCAGCATCATGTAGTCAGCATTTTTAGGTCAGCTTCCTGATGTCTGCATTATGAGGTCAGCTTCATGAGGTCTGCATTCTGAGGTCGGCATTATGAGGTCAGCTTTGTGAGGTCAGCTTTACGAGGTCTGTATTATGAGGTCTGCATTATGAGGTCAGCTTCATGAGGTCAGCATCATGTAGTCAGCATGCTTGCAGAGAAGTGCAAAAGCAGAGTTGATCTTTGACATGACAAACATGCTTACAGTATGGTACTGCAGTTGTAATTGTATTGCTTGTAATACGAGCCATTACTAATTTATTATTCAATCCATTGAAGACATACAGTGCAGCCTTATTCTAAAATTGATCAAATCGTTTTTTCACCCTTTTTAATCTACACACAATGCCCCATAACGACAAAGCAAAAACTGTTTGAATTCAGACCCTTTACTGAGTACTTTGTTGAAGCACCTTTGACAGCGATTACAGCCTCGAGTCTTCTTGGGTATAACGCTACAAGCTTGGCACACCTGTATTTGGGGAGTTTCTCCCATTCTTCTCCGCAGATCCTTCCAAGCTCTGTCAGGTTGGATGGGGAGTGTTATTGCACAGCTTTTTTCAGGTCTCTCCAGAGATGTTCGATTGGGTTCAAGTCCAGGCTCTGGCTGAGCCACTCAAGGACATTCAAAGACTTGTCCCGAAGTCACTCCAGCGATGTCTTGGCTGTGTGCTTAGGATCGTTGTCCTGTTGGACTGTGAACCTTCCCCCAGTCTGAGGTCCTGAGCGCTCTGAAGCAGGTTTTCATCAAGGATCTCTCTGTACTGTACATTGCTACTTAAATTTTTCCCTCGTTCATGACTAGTCTCTCAGTCCCTGCCGCTGAAAAACATCCCCACAGCATGATGCTACCACCATGAATCACCGTAGGAATGGAGAGTCTTTAGGTGCCTTTTGGAAAACTCCAAGCGGGCTGTCATGTGCCTTTTACTGAGGAGTGGCTTCCGTCTGGCCACTCTACCATAAAGGCCTGATTGGTGGAGTGCTGCAGAGATTGTTGTCGTTCTGGAAGTTTCTCCCATCTCCACAGAGGAACTCTGGAGCTCTTTCAGAATGACCAATGGGTTCTTGGTCACCTCCCTGACCAAGGCCATTCTCCCCAGATTACTCAGTTTGGCCGGGCGGCCAGCTCTAGGAAGAGTCTTGGTGGTTCCAAAATTCTTCCATTTAAGAATGATGTAGTCCACTGTGTTCTTCGGGACCTTCGGTGCTGCAGAATTGTTTTGGTACCCTTCCCCAGATCTGTGCCTCGACACAATCCTTTCCCGGAGCTCTACGGACAATTCCTTCGACGTCATGGTTTGGTTTTTGCTTTGACATGCACTGTGTCAACTGTGGCACCTTATATAAATAGACAGGTGTGTGGCTTTCAAAATCATGTCCAATCAATTGAATTTACCACAGGTGGACTCCAATCAAGTTGTAGAAACATCTCAAGGATGATCATCAATGGAAACAGGATGAACCTGAGCTCAATTTTGAGTCTCATAGCAAAGGGTTAATAAGGTATTTCTGTTTTTTTTTTGTATACATTTGCAGTAGTGTAAAGTACTTAAGTAAAATTATTTCATGTCGTTTTTTGGGATATCTGTACTTTACTATTTAAATGTTTTGACTATTACTTTTACTCCACTACATTCCCAAAGAAAATAATGTACTTTTTACTCCTTACATATTCCCTGACACCCAAAAGTACACGTTACATTTTGAGTGCTTAGCAGGACAGGAAAATTGTTTAATTCACGCACTTATCAAGAGAACATCCCTGGTCATCCCTACTGCCTCTGATCTGGCAGACTCACTAAACATAAATACTGCCTTTGTGATTTTTTTCTGAGTGTTGAACTGTGCCCCTGGCTATCTGTAAACTAAAAAAACAAGAAAATTGTGTTTTCTGGTTTGCTTAATATAAGACATTTTAAATTATTTATACTTTTACTTTTGATACTTAAGTACATTTAAAAACACACACTTTTAGACTTTGGCTCGAGTAGTATTTTACCTTTTTCCACCACTGTACAAAACCTGTTTTGCTTTGTCATTATGGGGTATTGTGATGTCATTATGGGGTATTGTGATGTCATTATGGGGTATTGTGATGTCATTATGGGGTATTGTGATGTCATTATGGGGTATTGTGATATCATTATGGGGTATTGTGATGTCATTATGGGGTATTGTGATGTAATTATGGGGTATTGTGATGTAATTATGGGGTATTGTGATGTCATTATGGGGTATTGTGATGTCATTATGGGGTATTGTGATGTCATTATGGGGTATTGTGTGAAAATTGATGAGGAACATTTATTATTTAATCCATTTTAGATAAAAGCTGTGTCTGAATAATTTCCGAGGGCACTAATATTGAGCTGCACCCCCTTTTTCCCTCAGAACAGCTTTAATTTGTCTGGGCATGGACCCTATGAGGTGTTGAAGTGTTCCAAAGGGATACTGGCTCATGTTGAATTCAATGTTTCCCACAGTTGTATCAAGTTGGCTGGATGTTTATTGGGTGGTGGACCAGTGTTGATACAAACTGGAAACTGTTGAGCATGAAAAATCCAACAGTGTTGCAGTTCTTGACACAAACCAGTGCGCCTGGCACCTACTACCATACCCCGTTCAAAGGCACTCAAATATTTTGTCTTCATCATTCCCCCTCTGAATGGCACACATACACAATCCATGTCTCAATTGTCACAAGGCATAAAAATCCTTCTTGACCTGTCTCCTCCCCTTCATCTACACTGATTGAAGTAGATTTAACTGGTGACATCAATAAGGGATCACAGCTTTCACCTGGATTCACCTGGTCAGTCTATGTCATGGAAAGAGCAGGTGTTTAAAGTGTTTGGTAAAGTCAGTGTATGTCAGCAGCCAAAAACCGGATACCTTGCATCTTCATTTAGTTTTTGCTCCATTTCTTGTGAAATTCTATGCTTTGATAAACAGTATCAGTCAAAAGTTTGGACACACCTACTCAATCCAGGGTTTTTCTTTATTTTTAATATTTTCTACATTGTAGAATAATAGTGAATACATAAAAACTATGAAATAACACATATGGAATTATGTAGTAACCAAAAAAGTGTTAAACAAATCCAAATATATTTTATATTTGAGATTCTTCAAAGTAGCCACCCTTTGCCTTGATGACAGCTTTGCACGCTCTTGACATTCTCTCAAGCAGCTTCACAAGAAATGTTTTTCCAACAGTCTTGAAGGAGTTCCCACATATGCTGAGCACCTGTTGGCTGCTTTTCCTTCAATCTGCGGTCCAACTCATCCCAAACCATCTCAATTGGGTTGAGGTCAGGTGATTGTGGAGGCCAGGTCATCTGATGCAGCACTCCATCACTCTCCTTCTCTGTCAAATAGCCCTTACACAGCCTGGAGGTGTGTTGGGTCATTGTCCTGTCTGATGGGGGGGGTGGGGAATGTTGCACTGTTTCATGATTAAAAACACATCAGTCAACAGTTTGTTTTTGAATCTAGTATCTTTAAAGTGCTACTTTATCTTTGCTACATCATCTGACCAGCTTCTCTCCTGGACTGCTTGCAGTACAATAGGTGCCCTTGACAGAACCTGTGATGATTAAATTGAATTAAACAGGTACACAGCCACAGTACACCTGAATATCTTATGTGTCTCTAAGCCATCAATCCCACGGCTTCTCTAAGCCCCCTACTCCCCCGACTTCTCTAAGCCCCTCTCCCCCGGCTTCTCTTGCACGGCTTTGAACATGTAAAATATCTGTGATATAGAGATCAGTGAAATAGAGATCTGTGAAATAAAAGTCCAATCTGTGACCTTTCGACCTCCTTCTATACGCTGAACTCTCATGACTTTTAAAATAAAACACTCCTCAATAGTTTTCTCAGCTGTTCTGTGTTTCTGGTCATCGGATAAGCCGTACCGTCGGGCTCATTCTTGCTTCCCTGGCTTGCTGACCTCTCTGCTCTCAGGATAATTGCCTCAGAGTTTGATGGACTGGTGTCTCAGAAGCAAAGTATGCGTAGATAACAGCTACGAGTCTATCTCCCATCCACTGTCGACCGCCCCGTCCACTGTAAACGAGTAAACGTTGGCGGTGAAGGAAGCCACCATCAGCTAAGGAATTATATAGCCTGTTGCAAACATAGAAACTACCACTAACTGCCTTCATACTAGACACAGAGACATAGATACTACCTCTAACTTCCTTCATACTGGACACAGAGACAGAAACTACCTCTAACTTCCTTCATACTGGACACAGAGACATAGAAACTACCTCTAACTTCCTTCATACTGGACACAGAGACATAGAAACTACCTCTAACTTCCTTCATACTGGACACAGAGACATAGATACTACCTCTAACGTCCTTCATACTGGACACAGAGACATAGATACTACCTCTAACTTCCTTCATACTGGACACAGAGACATAGAAACTACCTCTAACTTCCTTCATACTGGACACAGAGACATAGATACTACCTCTAACGTCCTTCATACTGGACACAGAGACATAGATACTACCTCTAACGTCCTTCATACTGGACACAGAGACATAGAAACTACCTCTAACTTCCTTCATACTGGACACAGAGACATATCCAAAATCCTGAAGTATCCCTTTACACATGTTATTCCAATCAGTCAATAATAAAAACTATACCAAAATCTTCTACTGCCTTTGAAAAACTGTATTTTGTACAGTTTCACTGATTCCTCAATAAATGTTAATGTGTCAAGACTTTCTCATTTTCTCTGGTGTCTCCAATTCACGTGATCGATTCACATGTGCAATTACAATTATAACTGGTCGTTCCATTATACAAATGTAAAACTCTGAAAGCCCATATGTGTACTGGGTGGTTCAATGTGGTGGACCAAGGTTGGCTGTAGACCCTAAGGACAATTTTGCCGAAACACATCATACTTCCACCTACAATTTTCTACATATTTTCGGGTTGGCTCTCTCTTTATTTTAAGTGCCAAAAAGCCAGGGACCTCTCATGAAGAAAGCCATGGTTGCCCTCTCAACGAAGCATGCAAACTGAGGAACTTGCTTAGTGTTCCTCAACAAAAAAATGCTTAGTGAACTTAGTCAGCCAATTACTACTAGTCTGGAGATGTTGGGCTATGCTTTAGACTCTCTGTCAGAACTGTATAGCTGCAGAGACACAAGGTGAGCTTTCCACCACAGCTGTGCAGTGCCAGCGTAACCTACATCTGGCAGCCGTGACAGGTAAAGAATAATAAAGTGTTATTCCACCACCAGCACTAATGGGAATAAATGGCTGAGCCCCTTCGACAGCTAACCACATCCTGATAGGTTGCTCAAAAAGACTCCCTGTCTATGTTGGAGCCTAAACGAACCTTTCAGCAGAACAAAAATAATGTCTCAAAGTGAAATGTTTATGTTTTAAAAAATAACTGTCTTTGCAGAGTTTGCAGAAATGGGACAAAAGGAAAAGCATCTCTTACACTCCAATGGGGAGAGTCAGACCTGATATTGTATAGTCTGCTGCCTTCAGACATGAGACTGTATGGACTGCTGCCTTCAGACCTGAGACTGTACGGACTGCTGCCTTCAGACATGAGACTGTATGGACTGCTGCCTTCAGACCTGAGACTGTATGGACTGCTGCCTTCAGACCTGAGACTGTATGGACTGCTGCCTTCAGACCTGAGACTGTATGGTCTGCTGCCTAACACATAACTGTAATGTGAACCATGCTTTTCCTGGCATGAACACGCTGTGATTCAGTCTAAATGTGCAACATCTTTGAAATAAAAAAGAATGAGCATGCCAATCGTCAGAAACAGAATTAGTGCAAGTTGCAGTGCTAATTAGTTGCACATGGGGAAGAAAATCAGCCACTGGGGTGTGGGAAAAACATAATCGAAAAGGTGTCGACATATGAAACATCTTGCACCGTTTTAACGGTATGGGAAACTTACTGCAAACAATTCTGCCCGAGACCCAAACTGCATGTCGAATTTCTTTCCTCCAGAAAGTAGTTGAATGCTTAAAATTAATAAGTGTTTAATGAGGTTCAGATGACATCCACTCAATTTACTCTTCCCCATGTATCTTTCTTTCACCTCTGATTTCCTCTGAGCTTTCAATTCTATATCTTTAGTACTGGGTGATTCAAAATGCGTGCTACCGTGAGTCCAAATCAAAGTTTGTGAAACGAAGCACGGAGGGAATTTCTCGAATGCCTACTCCATTTGTATATATATTTTGATGCATGCATCGATGCAAGCTTCAACGGAAAGTATGCAAAGAAATATGACACAACCACATAAAAAATTAAGCATATTTTCTTGAAAATTATATTTCGGAATGAAATGCTGCCTATTCACATCTCATATGTTGCCTGACAACAATGTATTTTCTTATACTAACAGGTTGCCTTATTCTAACAGGTTACCTTATTCTAACAGGTTACCTTATTCTAACAGGTTACCTTATTCTAACAGGTTACCTTATACTAACAGGATACCTTATTCTAACAGGTTACCTTATACTAACAGGTTACCTTATTCTAACAGGTTACCATATTCTAACAGGTTACCTTATTCTAACAGGTTACCTTATTCTAACAGGTTACCTTATACTAACAGGTTACCATATTCTAACAGGTTACCATATACTAACAGGTTACCATATTCTAACAGGTTACCTTATACTAACAGGTTACCTTATTCTAACAGGTTACCTTATTCTAACAGGTTACCTTATTTTAACAGGTTACCTTATTCTAACAGGTTACCTTATTCTAACAGGTTACCTTATTCTAACAGGATACCTTATTCTAACAGGTTACCATATTCTAACAGGTTACCTTATTCTAACAGGTTACCTTATTCAAACAGATTACCTTATTATAACAGGTTACCTTATTCTAACAGGTTACCTTA
>QNTS01005435.1:43168-65003 GCA_003317085.1 Hucho hucho
TCAGAGACAACGATGGACAGCTGTCCCTGATTGAGAGCCCTACCCGGCCAACAGCAAAGAAATACAAAAACTATAACATAGAATGCCCACCCCAAATCACACCCTGACCAAACCAAAAAGAGACATAAACAGGCTCCTACCGGTCAGGGCGTGACAAGTTGAGTATCTGGAGCATCAGCATTTGTGGGTTCGATTACAGGCTCAAAATGGACAGCAACAAAGACCTCAACTGTCAGTTTCATTAAATAGTACCCGCAAAACACCAGTCTCAATGTCAACAGTGAATAGGCGACTCCGGGATGCTGGCCTTTTAGGCAGAGTTGCAAAGAAAAAGCCATATCTCAGACTGGCCAATAAAAAGAAAAGATTAAGATGGGCAAAAGAACACAGACACTGGACAGAGGAACTCTGCCTAGAAGGCCAGCATCCCGGAGTCGCCTCTTCACTGTTGACGTTGAGACTGGTGTTTTGTGGGTACTATTTAATGAAGCTGCCAGTTGAGGACTTGTGAGGCGTAAGTTTCTCAAACTAGACACTCTAATGTACTTGTCCTCTTGCTCAGTTGTGCACCGGGGCCTCCCACTCCTCTTTCTATTCTGGTTAGAGACAGTTTGCACTGTTCTGTGAAGGGAGTAGTACACAGTGTTGTACGAGATCTTCAGTTCCTTGGCAATTTCTCGCATGGAATAGCCTTCATTTCTCAAAACAAGAATAGACTGACGAGTTTCAGAAGAAAGTTATTTGTTTCTGGCCATTTTGAGCCTGTAATCAAACCCACAAATGCTGATGCTCCAGATACTCAACTAGTCTAAAGAAGCCAAGTTTTATTGCTTCTTTAATCAGCAAAACAGTTTTCAGCTGTGCCAACATTGCTAAAGGGTTTTCTAATGATCAATTAGTCTTTTAAAATTATAAACTTGGATTAGCTAAGACAACGTGCCATTGGAACACAAGAGTGATGGTTGCTGATAACGGGCCTCTGTACGCCTATGTAGATATTCCATTAAAAAAATAATCCGTTTCCAGCTACAATAGTTATTAACAACATTAACAATGTCCACACTGTATTTCTGATGAATTCAATGTTTTTTTAATGAACATTTCTTTTTCTAAGTGACCCCGAACTTTTGAACGGTAGTGTAAATATACAGTACCAGTCAGAAGTTTGGACACACATACTCATTCAAGGGTTTTTCTTTCTTTTTTATTATTTTCTACATTGTAGAATAATAGTGAAGACATCAAAACTATGAAATAACACATTTGGAATCATGTAGTAACCAAAAAAAGTGTTAAACAAATCAATCATTTGAGATTCTTCAAAGTAGTCACCCTTTGCCTTGATGACAGCTTTGCACACGCTTGGCATTCTCTCAACCAGCTTCACCTGGAATGCTTTTCCAACAGTCTTGAAGGAGTTCCCACATATGCTGAGCACTTGTTGGCTGCTTTTCCTTCACTCTGCTGTCCAACTCACCCCAAACCATCTCAATTGGATTGAGGTCGGTTGATTGTGGAGGCCAGGTCATCTGATGCAGCACAACATCACTCTCCTTCTTCCTCTCCTTGGACTCATCAAACCAAAGGACAGATTTCCATCCGGTCTAATGTCCATTGCTCGTGTTTCTTGGCCTAAGCAAGTCTCTTCTTATTATTGGTGTCCTTTAGTAATGGTGTCTTTGCAGCAATTAGACCATGAAGTCCTGATTCACGCAGTCTCCTCTGAACAGTTGATGTTGAGATGTGCCTGTTACTTGAACTCTGTGAAGAATTAATTTGGGCTGCAATTTCTGAGGCTGGTAACTCTAATGAACTTATCCTCTGCAGCAGAGGTAACTCTGGGTCTTCCTTTCCTGTGGCGGTCCTCATGAGAGCCAGTTTCATCATAGCGCTTGATGGTTTTTGCTACTCCACTTGAAGAAACTTTTGAAGTTTGTGAAATTTTCCAGATTCCCTGACCTTCATGTCTTAAAGTAATGATGGACTGACATTTCTCTTTGCTTATTTGAGCTGTTCCTGCCATAATATGGACTTGGTCTTTTACCAAATAGGGCTATCTTCAGTATACCATCCCTACCTTGTCACAAGACAACTGATTGTCTCAAACGCATCAAGAAGGAAAGAAATTCCACAAATTAACTTTTAACAAGGCACACCTGTTAATTGAAATGCATTCCAGGTGACTACCTCATGCAGCTGTTTGAGAGAATGCTAATCGTGTGCAAAGCTGTCATCAAGGCATAGGGTGGCTACTTTGAATAATCTCAAATATAAAATAAATGTTGATTTTTGTTTAACACTTTTTTGTTTCCTACATGATTCCATTTGTATTATTTCATAGTTTTTATGTCTTCACTATTATTCTACTATGTAGAATAGTTTGGTCAAAGGTTTAAGAACATCTACTCATTCAAGGGTTTTTATTTGTACTATTTTCTATATTGAAGAATAATAGTGAAGACATCAACTATGAAATAACACATAAGGAATCATATAGTAGAACTAGGGTGTCAGAACTAGGGTGTCTTTCCAAAAAAGTGAAGAATCTCAAATATAAAATATATTTTGATTTGTTAAACCCTTTTTTGGTTACTACATGATTCCATAACAAATCAAATCAAACTTTATTTGTCACATGCGCCAAATACAACAAGTGTATACCTTACCGTGAAATGCTTACTTACAAGCCCTTAACCAACAGTGCAGTTCAAGAACAGTTAATAAAATATTTATCAAATAAACTAAAGTAAAAAATAATAAACTAAAGTAAAAAATATTTTTTTTAATTAACACAATAACGAGGCTATATAAAGGGGGTACCGGTACCGAGTCAGTGTGTGGGGGTACAGGTTAGAGGTAATTTGTACATGTAGGTATGGGTGAAGTGACTATGCATAGATAATAAACAGCTAGTAATAGCAGTGTACAAAACAAATGGAGGGGGTGTCAATGTAAATAGTCTGGTGGCCATTTGATTAATTGTTCAGCAGTCTTATGGCTTAGGGGGTAGAAATTCCCTGTAAAAATTCCCTGTATTAGGTCAGTTAGGATCACCACTTTATTTTAAGAATGTTAAATGTCAGAATAATAGTAGAGAGAATTATTTATTTCAGCTTTTATTTCTTTCATCACATTCCCAGTGGGTCAGAAGTTTACATACACTCAATTAGTATTTGGTAGCATTGCCTTTAAAATGTTTAATTTGGGTCAAACATTTCTGGTAGCATTCCATTAGCTTCCCACAATAAGTTGGGTGAATTTTGGCCTATTTCTCCTGACAGAGCTGGTGTAACTGAGTCAGGTTTGTAGGCCTCCTTGCTCGCACACGCTTTTTCAGTTCTGCCAACACATTTTCTATGGGATTGAGGTCAGGGCTTTGATGGCCACTCCAATACCTTGACTATGTTGTCCTTAAGCCATTTCGCCACAACTTTGGAAGTATGCTTGGGGTCATTGTCCATTTGGAAGACCCATTTGCGACCAAGCTTTAACTTCCTGACTGATGTCTTGAGATGTTGCTTCAATATATCCACATAATTTTCCTCCCTCATGATGCCATCTATTTTGTGAAGTGCAGCAATCCCTCCTGCAGCAAAGCACCCCCACAACATGATGCTGCCACTCCCGTGCTTCACGGTTGGGATGGTGTTCTTCGGCTTGCAAGCTTCTCCCTTTTTCCTCCAAACATAACGATGGTCATTATGGCCAAACAGTTCTATTTTTGTTTCATCAGACCAGAGGACATTTCTCCAAAGAGTACGATCTTTGTTCCCATGTGCAGTTGCAAACCGTAGTCTGGCTTTTTGATTGGCGGTTTTGGAGCAGACGCTTCTTCCTTGCTGTCGATATAGGACTTGTTTTACTGTGGATATAGGTATCTGTTTCCTCCAGCATCTTCACAAGGTCCTTTGCTGATGTTCTGGGATTGATTTGCACTTTTCGCACCAATGTACGTTCATCTCCTTCCTGAGTGGTATGACGGCTGCGTGGTCCCATGGTGTTTATACTTGCGTACTATTGTTTGTACAGATGAACGTGGTACCTTCAGGCATTTGGAAACTGCTCCCAAGGATGAACCAGACTTGTGGAGGTCTACAATTTGTTTCTGGGGTCTTGGCTGATTTCTTTTGATTTTCCCATGATGTCAAGCAAAGAGGCACTGAGTTTGAAGGTAGGCCTTGAAATACATCCACAGGTACATCTCCAATTGACTCAAATTATGTTCATTAGCCTATCAGAATCTTCTAAAGCCATGACATAATTTTCTGGAATTTTCCAAGCTGTTTAAAGGCACAGTCAACTTAGTGTATGTAAACTTCTGACCCACTGGAATTGTGATACAGTGAATTGTTTTTGCACCCCAGTAACTTGCACATTTATCTTCTGCACATCTACCATCCCAGTGTTTAATTGCTATATTGTAATTACCTCGCCACCATGGCCTATTTATTGCCCTACCTCCCTTATCTTACCTCATTTGCACTCACTGTATATAGACTTTTTTTTTTTTTTCATTTTTCTACTGTATTATTGGCTGTATGTCTGTGTGTTCCATGTGTAACTCTGTGTTGTTGTATGTATCAAACTGCTGTGCTTTATCTTGGCCAGGTTGCAGTTGTAAATGAAAACTGGTTAAATAAAGGTAAAATAAAATTAAAATTATAAGTGAAATAATCTGTCTGTAAACAATTGTTGGAAAAATTACTTGTGTCATGCACAAAGTAGATGTCCTAACCGACTTGCCAAAACTATAGTTTGTTAACAAGAAATTTGTGGAGTGGTTGAAAAACAAGTTTTAATGACTGCAACGTAAGTGTATGTAAACTACCGACTTCAACTGTATGTGTGATGGGATGTATAGACATTATGCACAGTATATGGATAGAATATGTAGTATATCTGAAGAATACGTGGATAGAATAGTATATGTACAGCAATAGTTAAATAGGATGGCTAGAATACAGTATATACATATGAAATGGGTAAAACAGTATGTAAACATTATTAAAGTGACCAGTATTCCATTATTAAAGTGACCAGTGTTCCATGTCTATGTGGCAGCAGCCTCTAAGGTGCAGGGAAGAGTAGCAGGGTGGTAGCCGGCTAGTGACAGTGACTAAGTTCAGGGCAGGGTACTGGGTGGAGGCCGGCAAGTGATGTCTATTTAACAATCTGATGGCCTTGAGATAGAAGCTGTTTTTCAGGCTATCGGTCCCAGCTTTGATGCACCTGTACTGACCTCGCCTTCTGGATGATAGCGGGGTGAACAGGCCGTGGCTCGGGTGGCTGAGGTCCTTTGATAATCTTCTTGGCCTTCCTGCGACACCGGATGCTGTAGATGTCCTGAAGGGCAGGCAGTGTGCTCCCGGTGATGCGTTGAGCTGACCACACCACCCTCTGGAGAGCCCTGCGGTTGCGTACGGTGCATATGCACACCGGTCACTTTAATAATGTTTAGTTACTGTTTTTACATACTGTTTACCCATGTTTCACCCATACTGTATTCTATTCAATGCCCTCCTATGCAACTATTGCTGTACATACCATTCTATCTAGGTATGCTTCAGACATACTGCATAAGAACATGGTTTGGAGGGCTCTTAGATATCTTAATATAGCCTAGAATTACATACATGAGGGACATGGAATCACCTCAACATTAGAGTAGACCACTTTTGCAGCTTCAAAATGACTAACAAATATATTTTCCTAATGAGTGACATCAAGTTCTTATACGTGTCTAGTAACTTAGTGAGTATTACAATAGCAATATTGTTGTTACATAGGACTTTGGAAATTGCTTTATAATTGCATAATAAATGGAGTTATTACATAAGTGGAATAAGGAACGGTCACTATTCCTCGTGTACAGTAGTTACAAAAACTATCAGCTCATTGCTATCCAATTCAAATGTGATTACCAAAGTATGTCAAAACATCCTAATAAAATGTTGTTCCAAAGGTAATTTGTTTTATTACACAGAGGCACAAGAACAGTTTCATGTTAAGTGTTCAGAGAACGCTAACAGTAACAAAATATGGCTACTAAGTGTTGAAAGGAAACAAAATATCCCAAAACTTGAATCAACTATAGACAAGGTAGGTTGAAAATCATGTTAGTTTGTATTCTGAGTAAACTATCCCTTTAAAGATGGTATAGTGTGTGTTTAGAAGTTGCTGTTTACAATGTTTGAAAAAAGGCTTTGAATTGCTCTGCAGTATGTTCAGGTAATCATACAATTAATTGCAGCTTCCAATCTTTTCAGAGGCATGTTGAAAGAGTCATACAGTAGTTGAGCGTCACCATTTATTTATACTTATCTGTACAAAATATAATTGGTTAGACTTGATTATGTGCACCTGAGGCAATGGACATTCAGGAGAATGGACATTTACAAAATGTTTCCGACAGAAATGTATTGTGTAGATCCAATATGCTGTCAGATAGACTGGAATAGTATAGGAGTGTGTGTGTGCTCTATTCATTCTATTTCTATCTTCAACATGCAGTTCCAGATACAGCCCTGCCATTAGTTGAAGGCTGCCAATCCAATAGTTTCAGAAAAGTACTCACTTCCTGAGATCTGTATTCAACTATTTGTAAAAAAAAACTAGTTGCTTTCTCAGATCCATATTCAAATAGTTAACACAAGTAGGTACTCAAATAGTTTGGAAACATAGTAACTTGAGGTCTGAATTTAGGTTTGGAATCTGTATTCAAATAGTTGCAGGTACTTCCAAAGTAGCTATTTGTTCCCACGGGAAGATTTTTACTTTCCACAAAGCAGTTAAAACTATATTTATCCCAGGTCTGAAACAGAGCGCACCTAAAATCAATACCATCATTGAGCAAGCACACACATACACCCACCCAGACAATCACACACACAAACACACAGTCCAGTAGTACTAGTAGCTAGGCTGTATTTGTAGTAGCCATATAGCTAGAATAAAAGACAGATTGAGACTTCTTCACCAGTCCTTTATTAGGTGTCTACAGAGAACAGAAACAGTGAGAACTACCGGGGTAGAACACACAAGGATTCACAGTGTTTGGAAACTCCTCTATAGAGCCGTTTGTGGGTGAGTTAAGAGGGGCCACAAAACTATTATGTCCCATTACTTACTAGATCATTATAGGCTGTGTGTGTGTTATGATTCTCTACTGGCCTTATGCCCCTGTGTGCACTTGACTTACTCACTCAGTCCCCTTCATGGATGTAAAAGCATTGGATTAATCATGGACTTCAGTTTTTACCATGTCAAAATAATATCTGATATGATTTTCCTCACACCAGTCCATTCCTTTTAAATCCACAAGGTGGGATGAAGGTACACACTTCAGGGAGAGGAAGAGACATCAGGGTGGTGATTTTAGAAGGTGGTGGAGTGGGGGGGGGGGGGGGGNTTGACAAGGTGGGGCTGTAGGAGGGGTGAGTTGAGTTGGAGATGGGGGGTGTCAAGTTGAAAGTAGAGAAGGGTGGAGTAGAGTGGAGCTGGGGGAGCGTGGAGGTAAGTCTGTAGGAGGGTTGAATGGAGTAGAGTGGAGCATGGAGGTAAGTCTGTAGGAGGGTTGAATGGAGTAGAGTGGAGCGTAGAGGTAAGTCTGTAGGAGGGTTGAATGGAGCAGAGTGGAGCTGGGGGAGCGTGGAGGTAAGTCTGTAGGAGGGTTGAATGGAGCAGAGTGGAGCGTGGAGGTAAGTCTGTAGGAGGGTTGAATGGAGTAGAGTGGAGCATAGAGGTAAGTCTGTAGGAGGGTTGAATGGAGAAGAGGGGGGTGGGGGGAGTTTGGCAGCAGCAGATAAGTGTTTTCTGTAAACAGTGAAGGGCGACAACTCGAATAGGCATAGTTGTGTAATAAGAGTGGTAAGGCAACTGGTCAGACTACACAGGAAGTGATGAAACCCAACTGAAAGTGATGACAACAAACAGGATATGGCGAAATGACAAGTGCTACGGTGGGTTTTACACTTTAGAAACAGGCTTCCTTCACAACAATCATAATATAAAGAAACAACCATGCACAACACGCATATGGAGAGCAAAAATAACCACTGGGATGCAAACTTTAATAAACAAAATAACAGTTCTTCCATTTCATAGAGGGAAATACTTCATAGCCACGCATCTCTGAATACTTTAAAGAGTAAAAGCACGACTGCCCTATCTCTATCATTATCAGGCTTGACTGAGTAACTGGGTTAGAGCTGTTAAGAGTCATGGGGTCTGGATGGGACTTGGTGAGGCAGAGTCACAGTGAGGTTATTACTGAGTCATTACTTACTGACCAAGGCTTCTGCGCTGAGGTGGTGGTATGGGGGTTGCATAGTGTAGTAAACTGGTGTTCAAACACTGAATGGACCAGTCTCTGCAGGGGTTATTTCTGCAGGAGCAGGCCACACACGAACACGCGCCCGCGCCCGCACACACACACAGAGAGAGAGAGGCCCAGGGTGGGACTCTTTTTCAATACGTCATGCTCTACCGCTTTCTCTTCTAATTGGTCGAATGCCAGTTGATACCCGCCCTGACTGATGCGTTGAGGCCTGCCAATGGATGCCCTCTCCGTCCGTCATCCCTCCTTTGGCCCTCTACTTTAGGAAGCAGTCCAGTTTCCTCTGGATGCTTTCGAAGGAGTCGGCTCCCATGTAGTCCGCCTGGCCCCCTTCCCATCGCTGCCTCCTCTCCTCACTGGACACCTGGGGCGTCTGGGGGGGGAGGCGGGGGGAGGATGATCTCAATCACACTGTCACAGACCTCTTCCTATAGGGGGTGGAGGGAAAGACAGGGAGGCAAACAAGATGAGCGTTCTGAGACATGGAGAAATACTCACTAATACAAGGGCGACAGTGACAGCCATGAAGCATTTCCCCTCAACCCAAAGCGTTGACCAATCAGCAGCTTCCTCTACAGAGAAACAGAACTAAGGGCAGGAGCCGGGGTCAGTGGGAGCGAAAAGCCAATCAGCTTCTTCCTGTTACCGTGGCAACTTCAATAAGCACAGCCGGCAGGGTTTTTAGAGTTGAACTAGGGTGTCAGAAGTATAGCACTACATCGGTGACTACATCACCCTACTGCAATATTATTATTGCACTACATAGGGCATATGGTGCCATTTGAGACATGCCTTAGATTACCCGTTTAAAGTATCCATGAGAGACAGGGAGAGAGGTTACCATGTCAATGACTTGCCACTACAGAGGGTCAACACACACACACACACACACACACACACCATCATCAGCGACTGAAACCAGCAAATACTGTACTTAAACTTCTGTACGATTACACTGTGAACACACTGTACTCACATACACAAACTGTCCTTCAACAGTCCCCTCAAAACACATACAGTGCCTTAAAGTATTCATAGCCCTTGCCTTACTCCACATTTGGTTGTGAAACAGCCTGGATTCAAAATGGTTTAAATATATTTGTTTCTCTCACCCATCTATACACCATACCCCATAATGACAAAATGAAATTTAGAAATATTTAATTTACACAAGTAAGTATTTACACCCCTGAGTCAATACATGTTAGAATCAACTTTGGCTGGAGATCACTCTGTCATGCTGATTGAGTTCAAATAACAGACTGGAAGCTTCAAAAGGAGGGTGGTGCTTGGAATCATTGTTCTTCCTCTGTCAACTGTGGTTACCTGCAAGGAAACAGGTGCCGTCATCATTGCTTTGCAATGAGGGCTTCACAGGCAAGGATATTGCTGCCAGTAAGATTGCACCTAAATTAACCATTTATCGGATCATCAAGAACTTCAAGGAGAGTGGTTCAATTGTTGTGAAGAAGGCTTCAGGGCGCCAAAAAAGTCCAGCAAGTGCCAGGACCGTCTCCTAAAGTTGATTCAGCTGCGGGATCGGGGCACCACCAGTACAGAGCTTGCTCAGGAATGGCAGCAGGCAGATGTGAGTGCATCTACATGCACAGTGAGGCAAAGACTTTTGGAGGATGGCCTGGTGTCAAGAAGGGCAGCAAAGAAGCCACTTCTCTCCAGGAAAAACATCAGGGACAGACTGATATTCTGCAAAAGGTACAGGGATTGGACTGCTGAGGACTGGGGTAAGGTCATTTTCTCTGATGAATCCCCTTTCTGATTGTTTGGGGCATCCGGAAAAAAGCTTGTCCGGAGAAGACAAGGTGAGCGCTACCATCAGTCCTCTGTCATGCCAACAGTAAAGCATCCTGAGACCATTCATGTGTGGGGTTGCTTCTCAGCCAAGGGAGTGGGCTCACTCACAAATTTGCCTAAGAACACAGCCATGAATAAAGAATGGTACAAACACATCCTCTGAGAGCAACTTCTCCCAACCATCCAGGAACAGTTTGGTGACGAACAATGCCTTTTCCAGCATGATGGAGCACCTTACCATGAGGCAAAAGTGATAACTAAGTGGCTCAGGGAACAAAACATCAATATTTTGTGTCCATGGCCAGGAAACTCCCCAGACCTTAATCCCATTGAGAACTTGTGGTCAATCCTCAAGAGGCAGGTGGAAAAACAAAACCCCACAAATTCTGACAAACTCCAAGCATTGATTATGCAAGAATAGGCTGCCATCAGTCAGGATGTGGCCCAGAAGTTAATTGACAGCATGCCAGGGCGGAGTGCAGAGGTCTTGAAAAAGAAGGGTCAACACTGCAAATATTGACTCTTTGCATCAACTTCATGTAATTGTCAATAAAAGCCTTTGACACTTATGAAACGCTTGTAATTATACTTCAGTATTCCAGAGTAATATCTGACAAATATATCTAGACACTGAAGCAGCAAACTTTGTGAAATTAATATTTATGTCATTCTCAAAACTTTTGGCCACGACTGTAGACCAGTGACACAATCTCAAATGAATCCATTTTAAATTCAGGTTGTAACACAACACAACAAAACGTGGAAAAAGTCAAGCTGTGAGAATACTTTCATAAGGCACTGAACATATCTCACAAGTCTTGTTATACATCTTTCAAGATTCAGAAACCATTGTCAGGACTGGAGATCTTAAGAAGTACACACGCTATGAGGACACGCACACACACACACACACACACGCAGTACCTCAGTGCAGCCGGAGCAGAACAGTGCGTCTCCATATGAGTCTCTGAGAGCAGGTAGGACCCCAGAGGAGTAGAGGTTCCACCACTGAACCAGGAAGTCAGGGTGCAGGTCACCCGAGCCAGGGGTCAGGGTGTGACCTTTGATCTTCCCAGTCTGGGTGTCATAGGAGTAGTTCCACGGCTTCACCTTCCCCAGGAAGTGGACCACTTTAGCCTCATGACCGTACCTACAAACACACACACCAGAGGTTGTAAATCAAATCAAAATCAAATAAAATGATATTAGTCACATGCTTCGAATACAACAGGTGTAGACCTTACAGTGAAATGCTTACTTACAAGCCCTTAACCAACAATGCTGTTTTAAGAAAATACCTAAACAAAGTAAGAGATAAAAATAACAAATAATTAAAGAGCAGCAGTAAATAACAATAGCAGGGCAATATACAGGGGGTACCCGTACAGAGTCAATGTGCGGGGGCACCGGTGTCGAGGTAATTGAGGTCATCTGTACATGTATGTAGTGTTATTAAAGGCACTATGCATAGATAATAGCAGAGAGTAGCAGTACTGTAGAAGGGGCGGGGGGGGGGGGGGGGNCTATGACATAGATAATAACTGAGTAGCCGCAGCGCGTGGGGTGGGGTGGGGGCAATGCAAATAGTCTGGGTAGCCATTTGATTAGATGTTCAGGAGTCTAATGGCTTGGGGGTAGAAGCTGTTTAGAAACCTCTTGGACCTAGACTTGGCGCTCCAGTACCGCTTGTCGTGCGGTAGCAGAGAGAACAGTCTATAACTAGGGAGGTTGGAGTCGTTGACAATTTTTAGGGCCTTCCTCTGACACCGCCTGGTATAGAGGTCCTGGGCCGTACGCACTACCCTCTGTAGTGCTTTGCGGTCGGAGGCCGAGCAGTTGCCATACCAGGCAGTGATGCAACCTGTCAGGATGCTCTCGATGGTTATCTAGGTCCCCCATTCCTTTCCGCATCCACTGAAGCTGGGGTCGTATGCGGGCCAACTCAGCAGTTTGACCTCTCTGTCTAAACGATTTTGCTTAACTACCCTAAACCATGTCTTTAGAGAGAATATTGTATATTTCTATTACCATGTCATTATTTCCCAAAACTGACTGTATGGGTATCTCTGTCAAAGTAGTCTCCATGTCTTTCCATTTGGATTCGTATTCTGAATTGCACCAACACACCAGAGGTCTCAATTGAGCTGACACAAAATTATCTTTTAGGTTTGGTAAGGCCATACCCCCACTGTTTGTTGGCCATTGCAATGTTGTATATCTAATTTTTGGCCTCTTACTGTTCCAGATAAACCTTGATATCCATTTGTCCCTAAACTGTTTAGGCGGGATTTCTATGGGCAGTGATTGGAACAAATACAGTAACCTCGGCAAGATGTTAATTTTGATTGTTTCAATTCTACTACTAAGATCCAAGGGAAGTGAATTCCACCTGTCCAGGTCATCATATAGTTTCTTGTTGATGTGATCATAATTCATGTAAATAAAGTTTGGGTGTATCTTTTGGAAGATATACTCCAAGATATTTAATGGATGAAGAGGTCCAGTGGAAGTTATATCTACTCTTCAGCTCTTCCTGTGAGGTATAATTATATACTAGGGCTTGGGTCTTGTGTACGTTAAGCACATACAAACATTTGGAACATATTCAGGGTAAACATCCATCAATTTAGGTACACTTGAGCCTGGGTCTTTAAGGAATAACAGAACGTCATCAGCATACATGCATATCTTATGTTCACTGCCTCTTATTGTTATTCCCTCTAAAGTTGGGTCCTGTCTTATTGCCTGTGCTAATGGTTCGAGGTACAGGGAGAAGAGCGTGGGTGAAAGACTACAGCCTTGTCTTGCCCCTCGCTCTAATTTTATCATTCGTGTCAAATGTCCATTTATCTTTATTCTAGCAGTCGGACATGAATACAGTGATTTGATGCACTGTTGAAACCAAATCTTTCCATAACTTGGAATAGATAATTCCATCTCCTGAATCAAATGCTTTTCTGCACCTAGACTGATTAATATTTCACTTGTCTTATTCTGCGTAATGTGGTCCATGACATGTAGTGTTCTCCTTATATTGTCCTGTGTCTGCCTATTTTGTATGAAACCAGTTTAATCCCCGTCAATCAATTCTGGGATTATGTTCTCCATTCTTTTGACTATTATTGATGCATATAGTTTATAATCCGTGTTAAGAATTGAGATAGGTCTATAGAAACTGCATTCCTTCTTATCTTTACCCTCTTTTACAGATATGATGGCCTCTCTCCACGATGGTGGGAGACCCCCCTCCCGCAGAGTCCAGTTAAAACAGGCCTTAAGTAGAGGTGTTAGTTGTTCTCTGAAGGTCTTGGACCAGTCTGAAGGGAAGTCATCAGCGCCTGGAGACTTGTTTACTTTTAGTTGAGATATTGCTTTATTAATTTCTTCAGTAGTTATTTCTGAAGTAAGTCTATCATTTTGCTCTGTCCCAATTGAGGGGAGATCAAGTGAGTTCAAAAAAGGCTCTATTGTCTGTGCATCTGCCTCCTCTGGTTGCTTGTACAGATTTGTGTAATATGATTCAAATGAATTCTGTATTTCATCCAATTTGCATGTCATCTTCTTTGTTTTGGGGTCTTTTATTTTGAAAATGGTATTCTGTGTTTGTTGTTTCCTGAGTTGCCATGCTAGTAATTCGGTTGACTTTGAGCCTGCTTCATAATATCGTTGTTTCAGGAACCTGAGATCTCTCTACTTCTTCTCTATAAATCTGGTCAATTTCCTGTTTTACCTTTTGAATCTCTCGTAATATAAAGAGGGTCTTTGTATTGACTATGAGATCGTTCTAAGTTTCTTAACGTTTCCTGTAATTTCTGTGCTTTAATCTTTTTCTTGAGAGAGGATGTGGCTATGATCTTTCCTCTAATAACCGCCTTAGCTGCATCCCACAATGTAGCAGGGGATACTTCCCCATTATCATTATTCTCCAGACAGATGTTCAATTCTGTCTTTATTGATTCCTTGAATGCTGGATCATTCAGCATGCTTGTATTAAGTCTCCATATAGTATTTATTGGTTTGCTATCAAGGTGTAGAGTAAGGTAAACTCCATTAAGTCGCTCTGCCCGATCCTACAATCCTTAAGCCTGTGTCTATCTGCATTGTACATGAAAAAGTAGTCTAACCTGGAGTATTCAGTGTGGCGGCTGAGTAAAAAGTCTATTCCCTATCTGTCATGTGGATGTCACGCCATACATCAAGCAGTCCTAGATCCTGCAATATCCTATTGATCTTTTTAGCAACTAGACTAATTTTCCTATTTTGATTTGTGCTGTCCAATTTTGAGTTTAAAATCGTATTAAAATCCCCTCCACAGATAAGAGTGCCAGAGGTTTCTGTGGCAATTAAATCAAACACCTTCCTGTAGAAGACCATGTCACTCCCCGGGGGTGCGTATACATTACATAGTGTAACTTCCTTGTTATTCAGTTTACATTTAACAAGTATAAATCAACCATCCTTGTCTTTTATTTCTGATATAAAGTCAAAATTAACTGAATTTGGGATCAAGATTGCAACCATTCTGCCCATTTTGTAAGAAGAAAAAAAAAGTATTCCTATATCCCATTTTCTTGAGTTTCTTGTGTTCAGGTGTGGATAAGTGAGTTTCCTGCCAGAATAGTATGTCAACTCTCTCCCGTTTCATCTTTGCAATTACCTTACTTCTCTTGATGGCACTCCCCAGTCCGTTTACATTGAGACTTATCACCTTACATTTCCAATGACGCATCGATATAAATAAAGAAAACCTGTGCACCATAACTGCCTGCTTAACATGAGCCTAAAAATGAACAAAAAAACAAGAACGATAATAAAGTAAACCAAAGTGGGAAAATAGCTTGGTATGTGTCGTAAGACTGTCTCTTGCCTCTGGAGTTTGAGGGGATGAGCCTGTCCGCAGGAGGGGCCCCTCCCTCAGTTATGAAAATGCATGACGTAGTCACAAACAAGACCTGTTGGAACCGAAAATAATAAGGGCGCCTATTTCGTCAGTTATACACATCGGTTAATTACAAGTGAAAACTATAAATCGGTCATGCGTGCATATCATGAATCCTACCCTTGATATGCCCTTCTGTCACCCCATTGTCAATGTGTCATTAATCATTAGCTAATATGTTGTTAACGTGACACTACTTAATGTGTCCATAAAGAACACATACTTTTGGCTACTCACCCTTGCTCAGCATTGGGGGGAAATAGGGGAGACATTTTACCTATTGAAATGTAAACCGTAACAACCCAATAGGTTTTAACAGCTCACGGTAACTATTCATTCTGTTAAATCCTCTTCAGTGTCTTCCATATTCTCGTTGGAAATGCCGGAGTCTCTCTCGGATGTGAACGTCCTCTCCCCGAGGTGATTTCTCTCTTTTCTTGTGACTCTGCTTGCCGACAACGATCCATGGTAGAGCCTGCTCGAGTCTTTCCGCCGGTGAAGACGCCTTTCTCCTGGCGGTATACTCCACTGGGATGCCCCTCGACTTCAGGTCCTCAGCCACCTCGTCTGCATGCTCGTATGTAACTGGCCATTTTCCAGAAATACCCACATTTTTGCCGGGAATGGTGTTTGGAAGCGAATACCTTTCTCTTTAAGTGCTTTCTTAATGGGGGTGTATTCTTTCCTATCTCTCTTGCGTAGTCATGATCAAAGAACACTCGTTGGCCTTCGAAGTTAACAGGCTTTTTCCAGGTTGCATGTAAGACTCTCTTTGACTGCGAATTTTAGGAAACGTACTACTATGGATCTTGGTGTGGCGCCGCTGGGGGGTTTTGAGGCCAGAGCTCGGTGTGCTCTCTCGATTCCCAGGTCAGTGTCGTCTTCAAGTATTTCTTTGAATAGACCCTCCACGAATTTGGGCATGGAGTCTTTTTCTGCGCCCTCTGCTACGTTAAAGTCTAATGTTGTTTTGTCGTGAAACACCTTTGAGTTCTGTAACTTTTGCCTGCAGTGCATGTTGACTTTTCAAAGACTGTTCAAGTATTTCCTTGACTGCAGTGTTCCATGTGTCCGTTTCCCTAAATCGCTGTTCTGCATCCCCCATTCTTGTAGATATGCTGTGAAGTTCTTTGTTTTCTTTGAGTTTCTGGTTAATGTCCTTGAACTCATTTAGTTATTTTCTTACATATTCTCGAAGTTCCTGTCGTAAGCCTGTGAGCGCCTCGCACAATACCTCCTTTATCACCTCACGAAATGAGGGTTCTTTTGCTGCTGCTAGCTTATATGCGCTAGCATTTGCCATCTCTGTTTTGTCGACGATTATATATTCTGCTGTCTTGTTACGGGCTATTGTTGTAGCTCCACGACTTTACTATTTTCCCCTTTTCCATTTTGCGCAAGTTATTATAATGCTCAGAGTAAATACTTGAATTTAGGAGGGAAATACCCAACCGATGTGCAGTACGAAAAACTAGGCAGCCATTTCCTAAGTTGCGTCAACGGAGACCCAGTTGCGTCACCGGAGACCCAGTCCTAATTGCGTCATTGGTTGTCATTTAGACCTGTGTTCTTGGGCACAGGGACTAAGGTGGTCTGCTTGAAACATGTTGATATTACACTCAGACATGGAGAGGTTGAAAATGTCAGTGAAGACACTTGCCTGTTGGTCAGCGCATGCTTGGAGTACACGTCCTGTGATCACAGAGCGTGATCACACAGTTGTCCGAAACAGCTGATGCTCTCATGCATGTTTCAGTGTTCCTTGCCTCGAAGCGAGCATAGAAGTTATTTAGCTCGTCTGGTAGGCTCATGTCACTGGGCAGCTCTCGGCTGTGCTTCTCTTTGTAGTCTGTAATAATTTGCAAGCCCTGCCACATCCGACGAGCGTCGGAGCCGGTGTAGTACGATTCCATCTTAGTCCTGTATTGACGCTTGCCTGTTTGATGGGGGGCATAGCGGGATTTCTTATAAGCTTCCGGGTTAGAGTCCCGCTCCTTGAAAGCGGCAGCTCTAGCCTTTAGCTCAGTGCAAATGTTGCCTGTAATCCATGGCTTCTGGTTGGGGTATGTACGTACAGTCACTGTGGGGATGAGGTCATCGATGCACTTATTTATGAAGCCAGTGATTGATGTGGTGTACTCCTCAATGCCATCGGAAGAATCCCGGTACATATTCCAGTCTGTGCTAGCAAAACAGTCCTGTAGCTTAGCATCTGCTTCATCTGACCACTTCTTTATAGGCCTAGTCATATAAATACTTTTGTACCGGTTTCCTCCAGCATCTTCACAAGGTCCTGTGCTGTTGTTCTGGGATTGATTTGCACTTTTTGCACCAAAGTACGCTCATCTCTAGGAGACAGAACGAGTCTCCTTCCTGAGCGGTACGACAGCTGCGTGGTACCATGGTGTTTATACTTGCGTACTATTGTTTGTACAGATGAACGTGGTAACTTCAGGCATTTGGAAATTGCTCCCAAGGATGAACCAGACTTGTGGAGGTCTACATTTTTTCCCCCCCAGAGGTCTTGGCTGATTTCTTTTGATTTTCCCATGATGTCAAGCAAAGAGGCACTGAGTTTGAAGGTAGGCCTTGAAATACATCCACAGGTACACCTCAAATTGACTCAAATGTTGTCCATTAGCCTATCAGAAGCTTCTAAAGCCATGACATCCTTTTCTGGAATTTTCCTAGCTGTTTAAAGGACAGTCAACTTAGTGTATGTAAACTTCTGACCCACTGGAATTGTGATACAGTGAATTATAAGTGAAATAATCTGTCTATAAACAATTGTTGAAAAAATGACTTGTGTCATGCACAAAGTAGATGTCCTAACCAACTTGCCAAAACTATAGTTTGTTAACAACACATTTGTGGAGTGGTTGAAAAATGAGTTCTAATGACTCCAACCTAAGTGTATGTAAACTTCAGACTCCAACTGTATATGTACTGTATGTGTGTATATGTACTGTATCTGCAGTACCAGTGTGTTATTTGAGGGCAGGCCTGAGCCACTCCTCCCTTTGAACTCAACATCACACACCCTTTCAACTGACCTTGGCTTGGCTTATTAACACCAAAACATGCACACTCACTCTCACTTTTCTCCCTCATGCTCTCTCTCCTCATTCTCTCTTTTGCTCACTCTCACACTCTCCGTCACTGTCTATCAGTCCACCACTCTCTCTCTCTCCCCGTCACGCACGCACACACACTTGAGGGCAGGAAGCCAGGGATTTGGAGCTAAAGTGTGATGTATGAAATAACTTCTATGTGACAACAATGTAGTGTGTGTGTGTGTGTGTGTGTGTGTGTGTGTGTGTGTACCTACTGTTTGAAGGCTGGTAGATAGGTGTATATAGCGATGCTATTGAGGTTGTAGATAAATGGCAGGTGTTTGGAAATGCTGTTGACCAGGTATTGAAGAAACTGTTCAGAACTCCTTGGTCCCCACCTAGAGAAAGAGAGAAGAGAGAGTGAAGGGGAGAGAGCGAGTGAGAGAGAGAGAGTGAGAAAGAGTGGGGAGGGGGAGAGGTTAGACAAGAACATTACAGTTATTTTAGGATCTATAGGAGCTTGTTGGCAGCAGAGTTTAAGGAAAGTCCATAGGAGATATAGCTTTTATTGCACCACCCCGGACACACACTCTTTGTACCATGTATTTAATTCTGTACTGCAGCTGCTTGCTCTTGGCCAAAGCTTCCTTCAAAAACACATTCACATCTCAATGGGACTCACATGGATAAAACACATTCACATCTCAATGGGATTCACATGGATAAAAACACATTCACATCTCAATGGGATTATAATAGTAATACAGAACTCACCGTCAAAGCTGCCATTCTCAGTGCAGTGTGTCATAAGGCTGCGGTATGTTTCATTGGACGGTTTAAAGACAAACACGCCTGAGTTGAAACAGTCTGGCCAACCAGGATCAGGCGCAGCAGATAACTCCTCCCTCTCAAACAGCTCATCGATGTTGGACAACACCTGCGCACACACACACAGTATTGAGCCTTGAATACAGACTTGCTGTAATTTGTACTAAGGAGTGTGAGTGCGTGTGTGCTCACCAGTGTGTCTGCGTCCATAAACACACACTTGGTGTAGTGTGTGAGTGTCCAGCAGTGCAGCTTGGTGAAGGTCACTCTGAGGTCTGGTCTCTTCATCGGGGCCAGGTGGGCCGTGTCCCCAGAGTCCAAGATATCCACCACACACACCTCGTCATAGATGCTACTCAGCATGGCCCTGCAACACACACACACACACACACACACACACACACACACACACACACACACACACACACACACACACACACACACACGGTTTGAGTTGTGTGTTACCTGCTCAGGTGTACTCAGGCTTGGACAATACAAAACTAACAGAGACAAGGCCATGGGTATGTCAAACACTGAACATAGATCATGGTGTGTGTGAGTGTGAGCATGTGTATGTGTTACCTGCAGGGCTCTGCTACATGCGGTCCAATCAGAACCACCAGTTGTTTGGTTGTGTTATGGTTGCGTAGTGACCTCCCCAGAACCATCGCTCCTTTGGCATAGTTGTCATTCATGGCCAGAGTCACATATGCTTGGTCTAATCACATATATACACGTATCTGACTAGTTATTTGTAAATAACACTGGAACATTGCTTATATCGGTACTTCATATCAAACGGGCTATAGGGACTACATATTGGGTAACCACAGACCCTCTACCCGTCCCTACCATAGAATAGCCCTATATCTTACACACTGTACTTTAACTGTCATATGTGAAATTGTGGTGGTAATGTCAAAGGCAGTGCTGCACGAGCCGATTCCACTTGTAAGATTGACCATAGAGACAAGAAACGCGTCGTGTTTAAAACGAGTGATGATTTATTTTTCAAGGATTAAAAACCACTGCGTGTGATCTCTCGGGTAAATATTGTAGAATACATGAGCATATAGCGAAAGTGCGTGTTTGATATATCACTACGCAAAGAGTAAACAAGTGCACACTTCGGGATGGAGGAGAGGGAATTCAGCAATGGCCGAGCCGCACGTAGGCACAGAGACACTGCAGGACCGTAAACACAACAAGCACACGATGTACTTTCAGTTTAAGTCATCATATGTGTTGCCTACACGGATAACGTTACTTTAACGACATCGCGGCATAAAACGAGAATCTACATATAAATGGGAGGACTGTAACTGCGTGGAATATGCGCACGCACCAAACCATATATAATCACAGTGATGCTGAAAAATGGAAACGCAAAGCTACTGGAATTTGTGTGATTCGGCTATAGCTTCAAACCATAATATAATAAAACAACCTAAAATAATATAGCAACACTTTAATGGTTATAGGCTATTCCTGTCATCCTTATTAACCGACTGTCCGCTGTCTTACCCGCCATGGTCCGTT
Source organism: Hucho hucho (assembly GCA_003317085.1). Classification (NCBI taxonomy): domain Eukaryota; kingdom Metazoa; phylum Chordata; class Actinopteri; order Salmoniformes; family Salmonidae; genus Hucho; species Hucho hucho. The sequence continues at coordinate 63,675 of QNTS01005435.1, forward strand.
ATTCGGTGTGGCCGTAGCTCGGGAGGGTGTTTAACAGGAGTTTTTCGGTAGCAACATAGAGCTAGAAGACACAGCTGTCGAGTGTCAAGAGGACGGAATCAAGTCAGGAGGCCATATTCGCGTCATGTGATCCGTGACAGCGCACACGCCCCCCACAATACACACACAAACAGGCCCGCAATTTAGAATCGAAATGTTTGCCAGTTTTAGTGATTTCAGTTTTATTACAGTTTTTAAATAGATATTTGATCTTAAGGATAGGCCTAATGATCATACTTGTTCACAAAAACGGAAAGGTAAAATAGCGGTCCATAATACGACTATATCAACATCAATCAGTGTTATTTATGGTAAGAAAGATCTTGCTAATTGTTTATAAGACCAAGTTCCTTTAGCGACCCTTAAAGGTGAGATGGTGTATCAGCACCCTTGGCTGACTAAACGAGGACACATTATTTATTTATCTTTATTTGGTGCTGGCCGAGCGAGGGGAAATTATAAGCCTAGCCTATGCCAATTTCTACTTTTACCCGATACACTGTAATTTATCTCTTTTCAAACGCATATGTCCGATTACAAGATGACATATTCGCAAGAAGTCAGGATGGCGGAGCGGTCTACGGCGATGCGTTCAGGTCGCAGTCTCGATTCCCACTTCTGACAGATTTTAGCGCCTGCATGTCATGCTGCTTTGTAATAACCAGTTGACAAATAAATTACTTCTGAGTAGTGAATAACGATCGTATTTTTAACATTCTGCAAAAACAGCTAGTTGATGAGAGGTTGAAAGAGAATTGCAAGAATAAAAAAAACACGATTGCGTTGAAAATAATCATTAAGCCATTTGCTAAGATTTCCCTGTTGGACCTGTTGTCACTCTTACCCTGATGGTTGCTGATACTTCCAGACACTTTTTCACTGGCGGCCCACAAACAGGCAAATAACAAAAGGCATCTCGGAACACACAGCTCGTCGGTCGTTGTCAGTGGATTGTATTGTCGGGAAGAAAAATATATAGTCTGCAGGGTAATCGAACTCGCCGCATCTCAAGTCAAGCCACAGGTGAGATCCCTCGTTAAACCCTGAAAATAAAAGAAAACACGATTGCGTTGAAAATAATCATTAAGCCATTTGCTAAGATTTCCCTGTTGGACCTGTTGTCACTCTTACCCTGATGGTTGCTGATACTTCCAGACACTTTTTCACGGGTGTCCCGCAAATAACAAAAGGCACCTCGAAACGCACAACTTGTCGGTCGTTGTCAGTGGATTGTATTGTCGGGAATACATTTGTTTTGTCTGCAGGGTAATCGAACTCGCCGCATCTCAA
>QNTS01005436.1:30524-42766 GCA_003317085.1 Hucho hucho
CATTACTACTACAGATAAAACCACTGTACTACATTACTACTACAGATAAAACGATCATAACAGAACACAGAGCGTTTTATTTAATATAAGCCTCTCTAACATAATCCAGGTAGAATCAGGAATTCCCCAGGGCAGCTGTCTAGGCCCCTTACTTTTTTCAATCTTTACTAATGACATGCCACTGGCTTTGAGAAAGGCCAAATCAAATAAGAAAGAAATAGAATCCAAATTTTCTTTGTCACATGCACTGAATAGAACAGGCGTAGACCTTACCATGAAATGCTTACTTACAAGCCCTTAACTACCTACGACACTACCCGGGGAAATGCAAAAAATAAGAACAATCCAACATTTATTTTTGATACTGTCGCAAAGCTAACTAAAAAGCAGCATTCCCCAAGAGAGGATGGCTTTCACTTCAGCAGTGATAAATTAATTAACTTCTTTGAGGAAAAGATCATGATCATTAGAAAGCAAATTACGGACTCATCTTTGAATCTGCGTATTCCTCCAAAGCTCAGTTGTCCTGAGTCCGCACAACTTTACCAGGACATAGAATCAAGAGAGACACTCAAGTTGTTTAGTATCATATCTTTTGACACATTGATGAAAATAATCATGGCCTCTAAACCTTCAAGCTGCATACTGGACCCTATTCCAACTAAATTACTGAAAGAGCTGCTTCCTGTGCTTGGCCCTCCTATGTTGAACATAATAAACAGCTCTCTATCCACCGGATGTGTACCAAACTCACTAAAAGTGGCAGTAATAAAGCCTCTCTTGAAAAAGCCAAACCTTGACCCAGAAAATATAAAAAATTATCGGCCTATATCGAATCTTCCATTCCTCTCAAAGATTTCAGAAAAAGCTGTTGCGCAGCAACTCACTGTCTTCCTGAAGACAAACAATGTATACAAAACGCTTCAGTCTGGTTTTAGACCCCATCATAGCACTGAGACTGCACTTGTGAAGGTGGTAAATTACCTTTTAATGGCGTCAGACCGAGGCTCTGCAACTGTCCTCGTGCTCCTAGACCTTAGTGCTGCTTTTGATACTATTGATCACCACATTCTTTTGGAAAGATTGGAAACCCAAATTGGTCTACATGGACAAGTTCTGGCCTGGTTTAGATCTTATCTGTCGGAAAGATATCCGTTTGTCTCTGTGGATGGTATGTCCTCTGACAAATCAACTGTAAATTTCGGTGTTCCTCAAGGCTCTGTTTTGGGACCACTATTGTTTTCACTATATATTTTACCACTTGGTGATGTCATTCTGAAACATAATGTTAACTTTCACTGCTATGCGGATGACACACAGCTGTAAATTTCGATGAAACATGGTGAAGCCCTCCTTGGAAGCCTGTGTTTCAGACATAAGGAAGTGGATGGCGGCAAATGTTCTGCTTTTAAACTCAGACAAAACAGAGATGCTTGTTCTAGGTCCCAAAAAACAAAGAGATCTTCTGTTGAATCTGACAATTAATCTTCATGGTTGTACAGTCGTCTCAAATAAAACTGTGAAAGACCTCGGCGTTACTCTGGACCCTGACCTCTCTTTTGACTAACATATCAAGACTGTTTCAAGGACAGCTTTTTTCCATCTACGTAACCTTGTAAAAATCAGAAACTTTCTGTCCAAAACTGATGCAGAAAAGTTAATCCATGCGTTTGTCACTTCTAGGTTAGACTACTGCAACGCTTTACTTTCCGGCTAACCGGATAAAGCACTAAATAAATTTCAGTTAGTGCTAAACACGGCTGCTAGAATCTTGACTAGAACCCCAAAATTTGATCATATTACTCCAGTGCTAGCCTCTCTACACTGGCTTCCTGTTAAGGCAAGGGCTGATTTCAAAGTTTTACTGCTAACCTACAAAGCATTACATGGGCTTGCTCCTACCTATCTTTCCGATTTGGTCCTGCCGTACATACCTACACGTACGCTACGGTCACAAGACGCAGGCCTCCTTACTGTCCCTAGAATTTCTAAGCAAACAGCTGGAAGCAGGGCTTTCTCCTATAGAGGTCAATTTTTATGGAATGGTCTGCCTATCCATGTGAGAGACGCAGACTCGGTCTCAACCTTTAAGTCTTTATTGAAGACTCATCTCTTCAGTAGGTCCTATGATTGAGTGTAGTCTGGCCCAGGAGTGTGAAGGTGAACGGAAAGGCACTGGAGCAACGAATCGCCCTTGCTGTCTCTGCCTGGCCGGATCCCCTCTCTCCACTGGGATTCTCTGCCTCTCTCTATTACAGGGGCTGAGTCACTGGCTTACTGGTGCTCTTCCATACCGTCCCTGGGGGGGTGTGTCGCTTGAGTGGGTTGAGTCACTGACGTGATCTTCCTGTCTGGGTTGCCCCCCCCCCTTGGGTTGTGCCGTGGCGGAGATCTTGTGGGCTATACTCGGCCTTGTCTCAGGATGGTAAGCTGGTGCTTGAAGATATCCCTCTAGTGGTGTGGGGGCTGTGCTTCGGCAGAGTGGGTGGGGTTATGTCCTGCCTGTTTGGCCCTGTTCGGGGGAATCGTCGGACGGGGCCACAGTGTCTCCCGACCCCTCCTGTCTCAGCCTCCAGTATTTATGCTGCAGTAGTTTATGTGTCGGGGTGCTAGGGTCTGTCTGTTATATCTGGAGTATTTCTCCTCTCTTATCCGGTGTCCTGTGTGAATTTAAGAATGATCTCTCTATCTCTCTCTCTTTCTTTTTTTCTTCTCTCTTTCTTTTTCTCTCTCTCTCTCTCGGAGGACCTGAGCACTAGGACCATTCCTCAAGGCCTACCTGGCCTGATGACTCCTTGATGTCCCGAGTCCACCTGGCCATGCTGCTTCTCCAGTTTCAACTGTTCTGCCTGTTTTATTAACATTTTAAAATCTTGTCCATGTTCTGTTATAATCTGCACCCGGCACAGCCAGAAGAGGACTGGACACCCCTCACAGCCTGGTTCCTCTCTATGGTTTCTTCCTAGGTTTTGGCCTTTCTAGGGAGTTTTTCCTAGCCACCGTGCTTCTACACCTGCATTGCTTGCTGTTTGGGGTTTTAGGCTGGGTTTCTGTACAGCACTCTGTGACATCAGCTGATGTAAGAAGGGCTTTATAAATACATTTGATTTGATTTGATTTGATTTTGTTTTGATTTAATGTATGAATGGCGTTTCGAGCTTAAACGGTGTAAGAGGAGAAGTGTGCAGAAGAATAATAGTATGCATGATGAAGATTTAAAGTCTGGATTTTGGCTTCACAAGGCCCATCGAATAAGAAGTATGCCGAAGATTTAAAGTCTGGAGGTTGGCTTTGTAAGTCCCATCGAATAAGTATGATAAAGATTTAATGTCTGGAGGTTGGCTTTGCATGTCCCATCTAACAAGAAGTATGATAAAGATTTAATGTCTGGAGGTTGGCTTTGCATGTCCCATCTAATAAGAAGTATGATAAAGATTTAACTCCCGACACTACCCGGTGAAATGCAAGGCGCCAAATTCAAAATCCAAAAGTTGAATTATTAAACATTCATCAATATACAAGTGTTGCATAGTCATCAAAAGCTCTGCTTCTTGGCAATATCACAGCGTTGTCAGATTTCAAAAAGGCTTTACGGCGAAAGCACATCATTTGATTGTTTGAGGGTAGCACCTCTAATATTTTTTCCATTACCATAAATTCATAAACCATCACCGTTCACACAAAACACATTTCACAGCGAAAACAATTCCCTTACCTTTTGAAGAACTTCTGCTGAGGGCTTCCCAAGTGTCCAACGAAGACAATCCATGGTTCTTTTGTTAGAAAAAGTCATTTATTATATCCATAAATCTCCGTTTGGTTGGTGCGTTATGTTCAGAAAATCCAACGTCGAATTGCCCATTGAAACGTGAAGAGAACGCGTTCAAATATACCTATAAACTTTTCCTAAACAAATCAAATACCAGTTAAAATGCATCCTTAGCTATCCTTTTATGAATATTAGCGATAATATTTCACTCGGATGGTCACCTAAACGTTATATAAGTAAGATAAAGTGGGGCGCTCAGCCAGCCTTGGGCACAAGAAAACTTGTTGACATCTGAGCTACCTTGGCCATCTCCTTTCCCTAATCTTCCTGTTTCCTCCAATCTCTCTGAGGCTTTATATATAGACTCTTGACATCTAGTGGAAGCCATAGGTACTGAAATCTCAGAGCTGCTTGCCATAGAACTCAATAGGGAGACTGTCAACCAGAGACAATGTGACAAAAAAGTAATTCCGGATAGATTTTTCTCGGGTTTTCGCCTGCTATTTCTGCTCCGTTACACTCACAGACATAATGTTAACACTTTTAGAAACTTCAGAGTGTTTCCTATCCAATAGTACTAATTATGTGCATATCCTATTTTCTGGGCCTGAGTGGGAGACATTTTACTTTGGGCACGCCAGACTCTCCAAAACCGTCACCTCGGGAACCGCTCCCTAAGAAGTTAAATAAAGGTTCAATAAAATAATAATATAAAATAAAATTTAAGTTTATTGGTTAAATCTCATACTTACTCTGCTTCCTTCACAATAGTGTGCTCTCCTCTCCTCTGATTCCTTCAAAATAGTGTGCTCTCCTCTCCTATCTGCTTCCTTCACAGTAGAATAGTCGACTCTCCTCTCCTCTCTGCTTCCTTCAAAATAGTGTGCTCTCCTATCTGCTTCCTTCACAGTAGAATGGTCGACTCTCCCCTACTCTCTGCTTCCTGTTCCTAGGCCGTCATTGAAAATAAGAATTTGTTCTTAACTGACTTGCCTAGTAAAATAAAGATAAAATGAACAGTAGAATGGTCTTCTCTCTGTGTCCTTCACAGTAGAATGGTCTCCTCTCCTCTCTGTGTCCTTCACAGTAGAATGGTCGACTCGCTTCTCCGCTTCCTTCAAAGTAGAATGATCTCCCCTCTCTCCTCTCTGTGTCCTTCACAGTAGAATGGTCTACTCTCCTCTTCTGTGCTTCCTTCACAGTAGAATGGTCTACTCTCCTCTTCTGTGCTTCCTTCACAGTAGAATGGTCTACTCTCCTCTTCTGTGCTACCTTCACAGTAGAATAGTCTACTCTCCTCTTCTGTGCTTCCTTCAAAGTAGAATGATCTCCTCTCTGCTTCCTTCACAGTAGAATGGCCTACTCTCATCTTCTAACCTATCTGCTTCCTTCACAGTTGAATCATCAACTCTCCTCTTCTTTCTGCTTCCTTCACAGTAGAATGATCTAGTCTCCTCTCCGCTCTACTTCTTTCAAAGTAAAATTGTCTCCTTTCCTCTCTGGTTCCTTCAAAGTAGAATGTCTTATCTAATCTCCTCTCTGCATCCTTCACATTAGAATGAAATATTCTCATCTCCACTTTTCTCTGATTCCTTCACAGTAGAGTGGTCTACCCTCCTCTCCTCTCTAGTTCCTTCACATTAGAATGATCTATTCTCATCTTCTCTTTTCTATTATTTATTTACAATAGAATGGTCTACTCTTTGGTGCCTTCACAGTAGAATGGTCTCTTCTACTCTCCTGCTTTTTTCACAGAAAAATGGTCTCCTCTCCTCTCTGCTTCCTACACAGTAGAATGGTCTACCCTCCTCTTCTATCTGGTTCCTTCCCAATAGAATGTTCTACTCTCCTCTCCTTTCTGCTGCCTTCTCAGTAGAATGGTCTACTCTTCTCTCCTCTCTGCTTCCTTCACAGTAAAATGGTATACTCTCTTGTCTGCTTCCTTCCCAATAGAATGTTCTACTCTCCTCTCCTCTCTGCGTCCTTCACAATAGAATGGACTACTCTCATCTCCTCGTGCTTCCTTCACATTAGAAGGGTCTACTCTAATATCCTCTCCTCTGTGCTTCCTTCACAGCAGAATGGTCTACTCTCCTCTCTGCTTCCTTCACATTAGAATTATCTATTCTCATCTTCTCTTTTCTCTGATTCGTTCACTGTAGAATGGACTCCTTTCCTCTCTGCTTCCTTCACAGTGGAATAATATATTCTCCTTTCCGCTTCCGTCACGGTGGAATGGTCTCTTCTACTCTCCTCTCTGCCTCTATCACAGTAGAATGATCTACTCTCATCTCCTCTCTACTTCCTTCACAGTAGAATAATCTACTCTCTTCTCTCTTTGTCCTTCACAGTAGAAGGGTGTCTTCTACTCTCCTCTCTGCGTCTTTCACAGTAGATTAGTCTGCCTTCCTCTACTCTCTGCTTTCTTCACAGTAGATTAGTCTACCCTCCTCTTCTCTCTGCTTCCTTCACAGTAGAGTGATTTCCTCTCCTCTATGTGTTCTTCACAATATAGAGGTCTCTTCTACTCTCCTCTCTGCATCCTTCACAGTAGAATGGTCTACTCTCCTCTCCTTTCTTCTTCCTTCACAGTAGAATGGACACCTTTTCTCTGTACATTTACATTATGGGACACAGCTGGGAAATGCCTGGGACTCATGTAGAACTGAAAGGCTGTTTTAAGGTGCTTGTCAGTCAAGGACGACCGAGCAGAGAGCTGAGAGACAGACGGATGCACAGACTTCCTTGGCAGACGTGTGTGTGTGTGTCTGGGAACACATGAGTACACAAATGGGTACGCACACAAATGGGTACGCACACTGACACACTCACTCTCTCCTTTACCCTCCCGCTCTCTCCTTCTCTCTCTCTCTCTCTCTCTCTCTCTCTCTCTCTCTCTCTCTTCAGATTAAATCTGTTCAACTTTCAGGATAGGGATGGACAATGCAATGCCTCTTCAATGATTAGATTGACAGAGGCAAACACCTCCGAACACACACAGTGGGCAAAGGTTGCATTCACGGTAATGCCATGTCTAAATTAATGACACCAGTGCACATCTCCAAGGTGCCTCTCCTTTTCCCTGGTGTTCCTCTCCTCTTCCCTGGTGTTCCTCTCCTCTTCCCTGGTGTTCCTCTCCTCTTCCCTGGTGTTCCTCTCCTCTTCCCTGGTGTTCCTCTCCTCTTCCCTGGTGTTCCTCTCCTCTTCCCCGGTGTTCACTCAAATCAAATCCAATCAAATTGTATTTGTCACATACACATGTTTTGCTGATGTTATTGAGGGTGTACGAAATGCTTGTGTTTCTAGCTCCAACAGTTCAGTAATATCTAACAACACACAACAATACACAGAACACACAACAACCTAAAAGTAAAATAATTGAATTAACTTCTTAGGGAGCGGCTCCCGAGGTGACGGTTTTGGAGAGTCTGGCGTGCCCAAAGTAAAATGCCTCCCACTCAGGCCCAGAAAATAGGATATGCACATAATTAGTACTATTGGATAGGAAACACTCTGAAGTTTCTAACAGTGTTAAAATATTGTCTGTGAGTATAACAGAACGGATATAGCAGGCGAAAACACGAGGAATTTCTGTCCTGGAAAAAGTGTTTTTGACACATTGCCTCATTTTGAACCCCTCCCTATTGAAAACAGCTATATATGGGAGTAAGATTGCAGTACATATTGCTTCCACTGGATGTCAACAGTCTCTAGACAGTGTTTGGTGATGTTAGGTTGCTCTGGATGGTAATAGAAGAAGAATTTCGAAGTGGTCATCGGATGTAAACAGAAGAGGATGTGCGTTCACAGGCTCGCTAGCGCTGTGGTTTTTTCCTTTCCTATCGCCCAGTTTATAATCCGGTTGAACCTTGCGCAATACCCTAGATGCAGTTGCACCCCTAAAAACAAAAAACATTTGCCATAAAAAACTAGCTCCCTGGTATACAGAAAATACCCGAGCTCTGAAGCAAGCTTCCAGAAAATTGGAACGGAAATGNCCTATTTTTCCAAGTTAATTGAGGAAAATAAGAATAATCCAAAATTTATTTTTGATACTGTCGCAAAGCTAACTAAAAAGCAGCATTCCCCAAGAGAGGATGGCTTTCACTTTAGCAGTGATTCATTCATGAACTTCTTTGAGGAAAAGATCATGATCATTAGAAAGCAAATTACGGACTCCTCTTTAAATCTGCGTATTCCTCCAAAGCTCAGTTGTCCTGAGTCCACACAACTTTGCCAGGACATAAAATCAAGAGAGACACTCAAGTTTTTTAGTACCATATCTCTTGACACATTGATGAAAATAATCATGGCCTCTAAACCTTCAAGCTGCATACTGGACCCTATTCCAACTAAACTACTGAAAGAGCTGCTTCCTGTGCTTGGCCCTCCTATGTTGAACATAATAAACAGCTCTCTATCTACCGGATGTGTACCAAACTCACTAAAAGTGGCAGTAATAAAGCCTCTCTTAAAAAAGCCAAACCTTGACCCAGAAAATATAAAAAACTATCGGCCTATATCGAATCTTCCATTCCTCTCAAAAATTTTAGAAAAAGCTGTTGCGCAGCAACTCACTGCCTTCCTGAAGACAAACAATGTATACGAAACGCTTCAGTCTGGTTTTAGACCCCACCATAGCACTGAGACTGCACTTGTGAAGGTGGTAAATGACCTTTTGATGGCGTCAGACCGAGGCTCTGCAACTGTCCTCGTGCTCCTAGACCTTAGTGCTGCTTTTGATACCATCGATCACCACATTCTTTTGGAGAGATTGGAAACCCAAATTGGTCTACATGGACAAGTTCTGGCCTGGTTTAGATCTTATCTGTCGGAAAGATATCAGTTTGTCTCTGTGGATGGTTTGTCCTCTGACAAATCAACTGTAAATTTCGGTGTTCCTCAAGGCTCTGTTTTGGGACCACTACTGTTTTCACTATATATTTTACCACTTGGTGATGTCATTCGGAAACATAATGTTAACTTTCACTGCTATGCGGATGACACACAGCTGTACATTTCGATGAAACATGGTGAAGCCCCAAAATTGCCCTCCCTGGAAGCCTGTGTTTCAGACATAAGGAAGTGGATGGCGGAAAATTTTCTACTTTTAAACTCTGACAAAACAGAGATGCTAGTTCTAGGTCCCAAGAAACAAAGAGATCTTCTGTTGAATCTGACAATTAATCTTGATGGTTGTACAGTCGTCTCAAATAAAACTGTGAAGGACCTCGGCGTTACTCTGGACCCTGATCTCTCTTTTGACGAACATATCAAGACTGTTTCAAGGACAGCTTTTTTCCATTTACGTAACATTGTAAAAATCAGAAACTTTCTGTCCAAAAATGATGCAGAAAAGTTAATCCATGCGTTTGTAACTTCTAGGTTAGACTACTGCAATGCTTTACTTTCCGGCTACCCGGATAAAGCACTAAATAAACTTCAGTTAGTGCTAAACACGGCTGCTAGAATCTTGACTAGAACCCCAAAATTTGATCATATTACTCCAGTACTAGCCTCTCTACACTGGCTTCCTGTTAAGGCAAGGGCTGATTTCAAGGTTTTACTGCTAACCTACAAAGCATTACATGGGCTTGCTCCTACCTATCTTTCCAATTTGGTCCTGCCGTACATACCTACACGTACGCTACGGTCACAAGACGCAGGCCTCCTTACTGTCCCTAGAATTTCTAAGCAAACAGCTGGAGGTAGGGCCTTTTCCTATAGAGCTCCATTTTTATGGAATAGTCTGCCTATCCATGTGAGAGACGCAGACTCTGTCTCAACCTTTAAGTCTTTATTGAAGACTCATCTCTTCAGTAGGTCTTATGACTGAGTGTAGTCTGGCCCAGGAGTGTGAAGGTGAACGGAAAGGCACTGGAGCAACGAACCACCCTTGCTGTCTTTGCCTGGCCGGTTTCCCCTCCACTGGGATTCTCTGCCTCTAACCCTATTACAGGGGCTGAGTCACTGGCTTACTGGTGCCGTGGCGGAGATCTTGTGGGCTATACTCGGCCTTGTCTCAGGATGGTAAGTTGGTGGTTGAAGATTTCCCTCTAGTGGTGTGGGGGCTGTGCTTCGGCAGAGTGGGTGGGGTTATATCCTGCCTGTTTGGCCCTGTCCGGGGGTATCGTCGGACGGGGCCACAGTGTCTCCCGACCCCTCCTGTCTCAGCCCCCAGTATTTATGCTGCAGTAGTTTATGTGTCGGGGGGTTAGGGTCCGTCTGTTATATCTGGAGTATTTATTTTATCTGGTGTCCTGTGCGAATTTAAGTATGCTCTCTCTAATTATCTCTCTCTTTCTTTCTTTTTTCTTCTTCTCTCTCTCGGAGGACCTGAGCATTAGGACCATTCCTCAAGGCCTACCTGGCCTGATGACTCCTTGATGTCCCGAGTCCACCTGGCCGTGCTGCTTCTCCAGTTTCAACTGTTCTGCCTGTTTTATGAACATTTTAAAATCTTGTCCATGTTCTGTTATAATCTGCACCCGGCACAGCCAGAAGAGGACTGGCCACCCCTCACAGCCTGGTTCCTCTCTAGGTTTCTTCCTAGGTTTTGGCCTTTCTAGGGAGTTTTTCCTAGCCACCGTGCTTTTACACCTGCAGTGCTTTTACACCTGCATTGCTTGCTGTTTGGGGTTTTAGGCTGGGTTTCTGTACAGCACTCTGTGACATCAGCTGATGTAAGGGGGGCTTTATAAATAAATTTGATTTGATTTGATTTGATTTGAAATATTATACTAAATATACATAAAAGTGTTCCTAAGGATACATTATCAATGATGTTTGATTGTTCTTGGACAAGTGTATAGGTATAGGTTGAACGCGTTCTCTTCACGGTTCAATGGGCGATTGGACGCTGTATTTTATGAACATAATGCGCCAACCAAACAGAGATTTATGGATATAATAAATTACTTTTTCTAACAAAAGAACCATTGGATGTCTTCGTTGGACACTTGGGAAGCCCTCAGCAGAAGTTCTTCAAAAGGTAAGGGATTTGTTTTTCGCTGTGAAATGTGTTTTGTGTGAACGGCGATGGTTTATGAATTTATGCTAATGCAGAAATATTGGAGGTGCTACCCTCAAACAATCAAATGTAGTGCTTTTGCTGTAAAGCCTTTTTGAAATCTGACAACGCTGTGATATTGCCAAGAAGCAGAGGTTTTGATGACTATGCAACACTTGTATATTTATGAATGTTTAATAATTCAAATTTTGGATTTTGAATTTGGCGCCTTGCATTTCACCGGGTAGTGTCCCACCACTCCCTAAGAAGTTAAGGAATATATAAATATTAGCTCTGTCCCTTTGGCTGTTGTGGCCTGCACACAGCCGGCATCTCAGCGGCCCTCTTCTCAGGTGAGTTCTGTAGCTCTGCTTCGAGACACGGCAGAGGCTAGATTATTCTGACTATTGTGACAGGGAGTTCGATGGTGAGGCATATTTCTGTACCTGGGGCAAAGACTTTGTGTTTTCCTGAGGCAAAAGTTCTGGATATCAGCAGGTTGTTTTCCGAGGCTGTGAGTCAGTCACCGCAGGCGGATTCTATCATGGTCCTTGTAGGGTCAAATCACATCATGAAGGGCAGGTCAGAACTGCTGAAGATGGATTTTAAAGAAATGATTGGTTCTCAACTTTGAAACCAACAAACGCCCCTCCACAATAGTTTCTCCTCTGCACTCCCTAAATCGTGGCGTTGAATGTTTCAGTAGACTTTTAGCACTCCATAACTGGTTACGAGACTATTGCAGCTCTGAGGGTGGTCTCCTCTGAGGGTGGTCTCCTCTGAGGGTGGTCTCCTCTCCATTAACAGAAGCTGAAGAACATGCTGACATCCAGGTACTTTCCGCAGGTGATGGAGTTGTAGGCAAACTGCTGGAAAACAGACAGGAAAATGCTGCACACTGCTGCTCAGGCTCCTATGTGATATTTATTTACAACAATGTTTCCACCCTTAGGTCTTCATCAGGCATTAATGTCCCAGGTGATATTTATTTACAACAACGTTTCCACCCTTAGGTCTTCATCAGGCATCCATATCCCAGGTGGGGGTGGAAGGTCCTATGTCTAGGGGCAGTACTCAGTGACATCACTTCCAAAAACAGGAGGTAAAAAATATCTAACATAGGTTCACAATATTAGCATTCAATGTACCTCAACACATGATCATGCACAAGGAATGTGATCAATATTTACAGTAATATATATAAAACACATACAATATTCAAATAGTGTAAAAAATATTTTGAAACCATAAAAATGGCTTCAACTCCTCGCTAAAGCCTGTGGGTGTAACATTTACTGACAATATTCTGGAATATTCCTTCTGGAAACAAAACACGTTTTATAAGAAGGATGCGATCCACCCAAATCATTTGGGTTCCTGGATCCTTTCACAGTATTATAAAGCTGCATTGACACAATGACTTATCCATGACCCAAGACCAGCTCAGTTAATCCCTACCATTGA
>QNTS01005437.1:54773-65660 GCA_003317085.1 Hucho hucho
CACTTTTCACTGGCTGTCCCTCAGGTTGTGGCAGGAGGACACATATTTAACTGCACATTTTGGCTTTCCACCCAATAAATATTAGATTTTTTCTTCATCTTTTATAGTTTCAAATTCTTTGTATTGAATTATAATTTTGGGAAGGAAATCTTCTCTTAGGTCTGAGTGTTTGTCACAGTGTAATAGGAAATGCAGCTCTGTCTCTACCTCTCCCCTGGAGCAGAGTGAGCACAGCCTGTCCTCTCTGGGCAGCCAGGTTTGTCTGTGACGACCGGTCTCTATAGCCAGACTGTGCTCACTGAGTCTGTACCTAGTCAGTGTTTTCCTCAGTTTTCTATCAGTCACAGTGGTCAGATAGTCTGCCACCATGTACTGTCTGTTTAGAGCCAAATAGCATTGAAGTTTACTTAGATTTTTTGTGGTGTCTTTCCAATAGGTGATATATTTGTATTTTTGTTTTGTGATGATTTGGTTGGGCCAGATTTTCTGAGTGCTGTCCTGAGGCTGGGGTTGGTTTGGGTTAGTGAACTGAGCCTCATAACCAGCTGGCTGAGGGGACTCTTCTCTTGTTTCATCTCTTGGCATTGTAGAGTTAGCTGTGTTGTGGAATTGTTTGTCAATTAGAGTGTGGAGGGTGTAAATGTGATCTGTTTGTCAAGGTGTGCGCTACTGGGGTTGAAGTCAGGTGCAGGAGCGGAGAATTAAGAATTATTGGCAGAAGCAAAAACAAAAGAATGAACGCAATATAGCGTCAAACACTCCTCTAGCCAAATACTCAAGTGTAGGCCGCGACGAAATAACAAAGTCCATGAATGTAACAACAATACAATATAATAACGGGTGCAACACGTTAGCCGGTAGAACCTAGCCTGGCTCCTCACACAACATGAAACAGAACAATTCCACACAACGACATGATGAGGAACAGAGGAATAAATACATGCCGTAATTACTGGAATGATAAAACAGGTGTGAAAGGAACAAGATAAAACAAATGGAACAATGAATAACTGAGCGGCAATGGCTAGAAAGCCGGAGACGTCGACCGCCGAACGCCGCTCGAACAAGGCAGGCGACTTCGGTGGAAGTCGTGACACTGTTGTACGATAATTTTTTAGAAATCCAATCTGGCTTCTGCTCAAGACGTTGTGTTCGTCAAGGAAATGATGTAGTCTGCTATTTATAATACTGCAGAGAATTTTCCCCAAGTTGCTGTTAACGCAAATTCCTATAATTATTTTGGTCAAATTTGTCAACATTTTTATAGATTGGTGTGATCAATCCTTGGTTCCAAATATCGGGGAAAATACCTGCAGTGAGGATAATGTTGAAAAGTTTGAATATAGCCAATTAGAATTTCTGGTCTGTATATTTCATAATTTCATTTAAAATACCATCAGCACCACAGGCCTTTTTGGGTTGGAGAGTGCATAGTTTTTCCAATAATTCTTCTTCTGTAATTGTCACCATCGTTGTCAGAAATGGACCAAGGCGCAGCATGCATGGAGTTCCACATTATTTTAATTTAAAGTGAAACGTCAAAACAATAAAGAAACAACTGATCATCACATATGCGTCGCACACACAGGCACTAACTTTTATATATATATATATATATATATATATATATATATATATATATATATATATATATATATAAACACATGTGGAAAAAGGACTACTTAAGTATGATCCCCAATTAGAGGCAACGAATAACAGCTGCCTCTAATTGGGAACCATACACAAAACCAACATAGAAATAAACAACATAGAACCCCCCCCCCTAGTCACGTCCTGACCTAACCACCATAGAGAACCCAGAGGGCTCTCTATGGCTAGGACATGACAGTAATTGGGTTATCCACATCATTCTGATAGTCTTTGACTGCTGATTCAAGGATTTGTAATTTTTCTTGTATATCTTTTTGTTCTGGGCTCTTTGTTATATTGCTGTAGAGGTTTGCAAAGTGATTTCTCCATATATCCCCATTTTGGATAGGCAATTCCTCCTGATGAGGTTTGTTTAATTTATTCCAATTCTCCCAGAAGTGGTTTGATTCTATTGATTCCTCAATTACATCCAGCTGATTTCTAATGTGCTGTTCCTTTTTTGTTCTTAGGGTGTGTTTGTATTGCTTCAAACACACCCTAAGGTGTATATTTTTGTTGTCTGGTTCTCTGTGTTTTTGATTAGATATATTTCTCAATTACTTTCTTAGATTTTTGCAATCAGTATCAAACCATTTTTCATGATCTGTTATTTTTGGTTTGCTGTTATGCTTCTTTAGATCAGCCAAGGAGGCTAATTTGTCAAATATAAAGTTTATGTTCCAAACAGCCAAATGTACACCTTCATTGCTATAGGAGAATGTTAAGATGTCCAGGAGAGATTGTATTTTTTGGCTACTAATTGCTTTTTGGTAGAAGTCTGTACTGTTTTCACTCCATCTATAGGCCTGTTTAGTACCATGTAATTTATTGGGCCGTGATGCTTCATGGTTGGGTTCCGCTCTTCTCAGATACACTGTGATTTTACTGTGGTCTGAGAGAGGTGTTAGTGGGCTGACTGTGAAGGCTCTGAGAGACTCCGGGTTTAGGTCGGTGAGGAAGTAGTCTACAGTGCTGCTGCCAAGGTATGAGCTGTAGGTGCACCTACCAAAAGAGTCCCCTCTCAGCCTACCATTGACTATGTACAGTCGTGGCCAAAAGTTTTTAGAATGACACAAATATAAATTTTTGCCATGCAAATGAACTGAATCCCCCCAAAACATTTCCACTGCATTTCAGCCCTGCCACAAAAGAACCAGCTGACATCATGTCAGTGATTCTCTCGTTAACACAGGTATGAGTGTTGACGAGGACAGGGCTGGAGATCACTCTGTCATGCTGATTGAGTTTGAATAACAGACTGGAAGCTTCAAAAGGAGGCTGGTGCTTGGAATCATTGTTCTTCCTCCGTCAACCATGGTTTCCTGCAAGAAAACAAGTTCCATCATCATTGCTTTGCACAAAAAGGGCTTCATAGGCAAGGATATTGCTGCCAGTAAGATTGCACTAAAATCAACCATTTATCTGATCATCAAGAACTTCTAGGAAAGCGGTTCAATTGTTGTGAAGAAGGCTTCAGGGCACCAAAGAAAGTCCAGCATGTGCCAGGACTGTCTCCTAAAGTTGATTCAGCTGCGGGATCGGGGCACCACCAGTACAGAGCTTGCTCAGGAATGGCAGCAGGCAGGTGTGAGTGCATCTGCACGCACAGTGAGGCGAAGGCTTTTGGAGGATGGCCTGGTGTCAAGAAGGGCAGCAAAGAAGCCACTTCTTTCCAGGAAAAACATCAGGGACAGACTGATATTCTGCAAAAGGTACAGGGATTGGACTGCTGAGGACTGGGGTAAAGTCATTTTCTCTGATGAATCCCCTTTCCGATTATTTGGGGCATCCGGAAAAAAGCTTGTCCGGAGAAGACAAGGTAAGCGCTACCATCAGTCCTGTGTCATGCCAACAGTAAAGCATCCTAAACCATTCATGTGTGGGGTTGCTTCTCAGCCAAGGGAGTGGGCTCACTCACAATTTTGCCTAAGAACACAGCCATGAATAAAGAATAGTACCAACACATCCTCCGAGAGCAACTTCTCCCAACCATCCAGGAACAGTTTGGTGACGAACAATGCCTTTTCCAGCATGATGGAGCACCTTGTCATAAGGCAAAAGTGATAACTAAGTGGCTCGGGGAACAAAACATAGGTATTTTGGGTCCATGTCCAGGAAACTCCCCAGACCTTAATCCCATTGAGAACTTGTGGTCAATCCCCAAGAGGCGGGTGGACAAACAAAAACCCACAAAATGACAAGCTCCAAGCATTGATTATGCAAGAATGTTAATTGACAGCATGCCAGGGTGGATTGCAGAGGTCTTGAAAAAGAAGGGTCAACACTGCAAATATTGACGCTTTGCAACAACTTCATGTAATTGTCAATAAAAGCCTTTGACACTTATGAAATGCTTGTAATTATACTTCAGTATTCCATAGTAACATCTGACAAAAATATCTAAAGACACTGAAGCAGCATACTTTGTGCAAATTAATATTTGTCATTCTCAAAACTTTTGGCCACGACTGTACAGACCCAGTGTTTGACAGAGCTTCACTGTACTCCATTTTTGTTTTTCACTTTGTCATAGTTGTTTCTGTGAGGGTACGTGGGGAGGGAAAGGTTGTTGCTTCCTGGTAGGTGTTTATCCCCATGACTGTTACTAGTGTCTTGTTCTTGTGCTGTTCTAGCATTCAGGTCTCCACAGACCAGTACGTTGCCTTGGGCCTGAAAGTGACAAATTTCCCCCTCTAGAATGGAGAAACTCTCTTCATTGAAGTAGGGTGACTCTGATGGGGGAATGTATGTGGCACAGAAGACGTTTTTATCTGTAAAGATAGCGTCCTTGTTGATTTTTAACCAGATAAAGAATTCTCCTGTTTTGATCAATTCGATTGAATTAATTAGTTCAGATTTATACCATATTAGCATTCCCCCTGAGTCTCTGCCCTGTCTGATTCCTTTTAATTTAGTGGATGGTAGGATTATCTCCCTATAACCTAGTGGACAGCCAGTGGAAACATCACCTCTGCACCATCTTTCCTGTAGTACTACAATATCAACATCAATTTCTTTCAGGAAGTCTGGGTTTCTGCTCTTTAGCCCAAAAGCAGAGGACTTCAAACCTTGTAAATTCCAACATGCAATGTAAAAAGATTTCATAACTTTTTCTTTACCTTCAAACACTCACAATCCAACAAGAACTATTAAAATAGGATTATTCAATTAACGTAAACTCTTATTATGCAAATGTGATTTCTTTATCATTTAAGATAGCATTTGTGTCATGCCACTTGGGTGGATGTAGTGTGAGGATGGTGGAGTTCTTGTGCTCATCTTACCATGACCCTCTGCCTATCACATGTGAGCATAGTAGACTCAGCATTTGTTTACTGTCACTCATTTCATTGGTGGTGGCTGGGCCAGTTGCTCCTCTCACAGCCTGTGTAGCTCTGCCTGCTGGGCTGTGGCTCCTCCAAGTGTGGGTCTGCGGTGGGGGGCAGGGGGGTGGTAGGCCTCGTCTGGGTAGGTCTGAAGCTGGGCTGGGGTGGTCTGTGCTGCGTTGGCTGTGGTGGGCATTGAGGTTGGTGGTGCTCTTTCTCTCTCTCGCGCTCACTCTCTTTATTGCTCTCTCTCTTCCTTTCGCCCTCCCTCCCCACTCCCTCCTTCCTCCATGTCCCTCCCCAGAATCGGTGAAGTACCTGGGGTGTTCTGTTCGGTCCCAGTGTGACCTGAATACAGTGTTTGAAGAGGTTATTAGGGCAGCAACCAAGGGAGGGAAGAAGAAGGGAGGGAGGGAGGGAGGGGAAGAAGGGAGAACGAGAGGAAGAGAGGGAAGGAGGAAGAGGGAGGGAGGGAAGGAGGTAGGGAGAGAGAGTGAGAGGCAGGGCCTCTGCCCACAGCCCACCAAGGTCAGGAAGAAGTGATGCCTAGTTCTCTAACTAATGAGAGAGATGGAGGGAGGGAGAAAGGGCGAGGGAGGGAGAGATGGAGGTTTGGAATCTAAAAAAAAAACTTTAATTCCAAAGATGGCAGATAGTCTTTGGAGTAACAGAGCCACATGATACTGACAGTTTGAGCATTCAGGTATAGTAGTACTGCCACTTAACTAGATTGCCTTTAACTAGATGATTACACTCAGTAGAAGTCTGACAACCAATAAGAATCAATGGGAAATCCTCAGAAAAGATTTAATACCTTCTTCTACCTACTCAAATCTATCTAACCTGATACAGTATTTGCTGTAACTTTCTTATCCATTTCTTTCCCATCTCATCTGTCTCCCTCTTTATATCTCATATGTCCACGTAAATAATACAATATACACTAAATAGAATAGAGTACAGTAGAACTCCTTTAAATGTATATCTAGTTCATTCAGCAAATATACTGTAGTACTTTTCAGAGTAAGAGTGGGATATATCAACGTCCTTGATAGACACATGACACTTGTAACAAGAATGACCAATGGCATTGAGTTCATGTAGGGAGATCAGAGATCTCATTATGGTTTATTAGGATACAGTAATCAGCTTTTACTGTTAATTAAATCCACTGTCATGGCTCCCAGCTAGTAATGCCAGTAGTTACCGAAATCCATTTTTTGTACTCGCAGACATCCATGGAGTATGATGTTGCAGAACATGCTTTTTTATTGTTATCAGCGACAAAAACACCGTACAGCTGGTCCTTATACACCACACCTCCTCCAGAGTCACCCTGTGGCGGTTGGGGGTTAAGCACATCGTTTGAATATCAATCATATGTAAACAGCTACAAACATTTATTGACAGCATTTAGCTAGGCTATGTGAGGGATAATCAACAACACTCTGCAGTTCTATGAAAAGATTTTACCTTGCGGGAGAAATCAGCCTTGGGAGCCGTATCATGCCACTGTTTCATGGTTACTGTCGCTGATTATCCCTTACATATTATCTTCTAATCTAGTTTTTCTAAAGTTAGATAAGAGACACACTTATCTAAAATAATAAGGTCCTAGTTATTACTGGGTTAGTGACAAAAGCAGAACTCACTGAGCAGGTATCCACTCCGTGTTCTTGAGCACAGAAGGTGTGTTGGCCAGAAAATACATTTGTGGGGACACATGTAATAACTTTTTGATCCGCACACTGCAGAGTAGCTGATTGACCAATTACTGGGGAGGCAAAGAGGGGAAGTCAGATAGGATTTATTTCATAGTCTCTCTACAGTATGACTGTTGAAAATTGCATGTCATTATACCATCTTAAGACTTCAGTCGCAGCACCAGACCATAGTAAAACATTCTAATTAATCATACACTGCTTGGGCAAGGACTTCTTATCAACTCATTTAAAACTTCAGGACCTGGTTTCAAACCGATGGTTGCTGAATAAGATAATTGTTACTAGGATAATACTAATCTCTCTATATTGTGCTCAATCAACCCTTTGAAATAAAGATGAAAACTATAGACAACATGTTCATCTCACCTTTCATGTTTTTAGGGTCAGCTGCGGTGGCAGCATAGCCTGCAATCTGAACTACCTCATCGATTTTTGGTTTAGATGTCTTGCTAGAGCAGGTGAATAAAACAATTCAATCAGGCTTTCAGAACAGACGTTATTGAGGTGTTAACAGTCAGAGCAACAACCAGAAGAGAGGTGGATTTATAGAGCCTAATATTCCCTTAACAATCATATCTAAAATGGGTTAGATTTTGAGGAGCATAATGGTGTCTTTCTTTGAAAACTCATTAACATGTATTGCTGTGTGAGAATACCCATCCCACCATCTCTTCATCTAATAGGACAGCACAATAATGTCAAAAGATTATCTTCTCATCACTTGACCAGCATAAAACTTAAACTTACCTCGGATCAGGCGGATTTGAACGGTCAGGAGGTTTGGCAAAGGTCGTATCCTTTGTCGTAAGCTCAACAGTTAAGTGCAGTAGCATGATGTCATGTTCTTTTCCTCCCTCCATAAATTTATGAATGTTATTTTTTTCAACAAGGGTTACGTCACTATGGCCTGAAGGATGTGCACCTAGTCGTACATAGTTTCCTGACAGACAACAGGAGAAATAAATAATGAAGCATATGAACAAATACTGTAAATCTGTCTGTCTCTCTTCTCTCTCTTTCTCCCTCTACTCTCACTCCATCTCTCTCTCTCTCTCTCCTCTCTCTCTCATTTTCATCTATCTCTCTCGCTCTTTTTTCTTACTCTTTCTCTCTCTCCTCTCTCTCTTCTTTTCACTCTCTCTCTCTTTTCTCTTAATCTCTCTCTCGCTCTCACAAACACACACACACACCCTAAACACACACACACAAATGATGTAATATATAGTAATAGTAATATATATATTATGAACATTTATTCTCTTACCATCCATCCTTTAATTCTGTGTCAGGCGTGCAATGAGCAGCAGTTAGAACCCACTGCTTACTGATCAGTGAACCACCAAACAAACAAACTCAGGGTCAGGTGTCTTATGCCCAACAACATGGTCTTTACGGTATTCTATAACTGCATGGTACAGTCTTTCAGTATCACCACAGGTTGTCCCTCCAATGATCCTTTTCTTAATGTCGCCCAATGTAGCCTCTGAATGAGAAAGATGAAATTACCAGAGAGTGAGAAAGTAAAATAGGCACAATGTGATTTATTAATTAGAAAGACAAATAAGGTAATAAAAGAAGCTAAGAAATGTTTGTATCAAAATGAAAAAGGAAAGTAAAAGGTTCCATAAGGAAGACAGAAAGTGTACAACAGAAACAGAAAGATGGAGTGAACAGAGACAAACAGTAGAATGGAAGTTTACATTGCATAAACATACCTGTCAACATCAGGGAGAGCAGAAGTACACCACTCAGGATCATCATGGTCTTCATGGTTTTCATGGTCGCTATACTTTCCAGAGGATACCTCTGTTTTTAAACGTATTCTGGCCCCGTACCTCAATGTTTCCACCAACCAGCATCCAACACGCTAATCAACTCAATTCCATTGGTTGTCTCTTGGCCATAGCCAGTTTACATAGTAAAATAGATTAAAAGATTAAAACAGAGGGCGGTAGGTGAACTAGAGGTTAGAGAGGCTTGCCTTCTTTATTCCAAATCATGCCTATTGCTTCATATTTCCTTCATATTTCCTAGTTGTTACATGAGGAACTGTCATGTGATGGACATCGTATTCATGCCAGAGTACATCTGTCATCGCTATGACCCTCAGAGCTTAATAAACTTAACAGACCGCTAGTACAAGAACATCATTCTAGTTTGATGTGATAGTCAACTGATGTTTAACTTCGGAGGACCACTCCCGACACTACCAGGTGAAATGCAAGGCGCCAAATTCAAAATCCCAAAGTTGAATTATTAAACATCCACCAATATACAAGTGTTTCATACTCATCAAAAGCTCGGTTTCTTGGCAATATCACAGCCTTGTCAGATTTCAAAAAGGCTTTACGGCGAAAGCAGCACATTTGATTGTTTGAGGGTAGCACCTCACATATTTTTCCCATAGCCATGAATTCATTAGCCATCACGGTACACACATAACACATTTCGCAGCGAAAACAAATCAATTACCTGTTGAAGAACTTCTGCTGAGGTCTTCCTAAGTGTCCAACGAAGACAATCCATGGTTCTTTTGTTAGAAAAAGTAATGTATTTTATCCATAAATCTCCATTTGGTTCGCGCGTTATAATCAGAAACTACAGCCTCCACTACTCCATTGAAACGTGACGAGAACTCATTCATCTTATTTTTAAATCTTTATTTTAACAGGGAAAACAGACTGAGACCTGGATCTCTTTTACGGCTGTGCCCTGTGTAAACATGTTGACATGTACAGTTTTAGACATACAGACAAGAACATTTAAAAACACACAATTCAACAGAAACAATCACAGACAACATCATATTGATCCTCCATCACATTTTTTAAATGGGCAAGGGACACCAGAGTGGCTAGCTTAAGTTTGATCTGCAGTTTGTTCCATAAATAAGGTGCAAAGGAACTGAAGGCAGTCCTTCCCAACTCTGTGGAGACCGCAGGAGTCTCTAATGTAATCTGTGATCTGGTCATAAAATTTGTATATCTAATTCAAATTAATGATGATATATATGGAGGTAGTTTTAAAAGAAGTGCTTTATAAATAAACAAAAGAGCATGTTGCTCTCGCCTCACAGATAGAGGCCCAACCCACATGTTGATATAGGATACAGTGATGAGTTTTGTAACTATCACCGGTGATAAACCTGAGTGCACAATGGTAAATAGCATCCAGTGGTTTTAATATATTTGCCGATGCATGCATATAAATAATATCACCATAATCTAAAACGGACATAAAAGTAGCCTGCACAATTTGTTTCCTATTTACGGAGGACAGACAAGCCCTGTTTCTGTAAAGGAACCCTATCTTGAATTTGAGCTTTTTTCCCAATTCAGTAACATGTTTTTTTAAAAGAGAGCCTATCATCTAACCATACCCCTAAATATTTATATGCAGAGACCTGTTTGATTTGAGTACCATCCAAGCTAGTGATTACAAAAGTGTTTCTAACAGAGGTTAGACCTAGAAAAAAGCATGACATTTGTTTTCTTAGCGTTTAAAACAAGTTTAAGCTGTAAAAGAGACTCCTGTAATATCCTAAAATCAGACTCCAACTGCATTAAAGCTTGGTCCGCTGTTGGAGCAATAGAGTACATCACTGTGTCATCTGCATATAAATGGAAATTACAATATCTGACATCACCAATGTTGTTTATATATATTGAGAACAATAGTGGGCCAATTATTGAACCCTGAGGGACCCCTTTAAGTAACTGTAAGGGGTCAGACTTGACCCCGTCGACCATGACGGCCTGAGTTCTATCTTTAAGATAGTCATAAAACCATCGGCAGGCATCAGTGCCCAGTCCTATAGATGACAGCTTACTCAAAAGGATGGCATGGTCTACAGTGTCGAAAGCTTTAGACAAATCTATAAACAACGCAGCACAATGCTTTCTATCATCTAAGGCATTTGCAATATCATTTACAACAAGCATAGTGGCCGATGTGGTACTGTGTTTAGATCTAAAACCAGATTGATTGGTGCTAAGAATACTGTTAGCAGAAAGAAAAGATTGTAACTGTTTGTTAACTAAAGATTCTAGGATCTTTGCCAGACAAGGGAGCCTAGAGATGGGTCGATAGTTATCCAAATCACTACCGTCACCTCCCTTATGTAATGGCAGAACAAAAGCTGCTTTCCACACCTTAGGGATATTTCCTGTGCTTAATGTTAGATTAAA
>QNTS01005437.1:67421-90965 GCA_003317085.1 Hucho hucho
CACTGTACTTGGCAGTTAGTGCCTTGTCTGGCCCCTTTCCATGCACATTATCTTTGAGGAATAGAGTTGTGCAGAAGACTCTAAAGATCACTAAATCTTTGCGACAGGAGAGGATTGGCATTATGTAGTAGAGAACCAAATGTACTAAATGGAAAAACTTCAATCAATCAATCAAATGTATTTATAAAGCCCTTTTTATATCACAAAGTGTTTATGTCACAAAGTGTTTATACAGAAACCCTGCCTAAAACCCCAAACAGCAAGCAATGCAGACCCCATAGAGCAAACAATGCACGGTGGTTAGGAAATACTCCCTACAAAGCCAGGAACCTAGGAAGAAACATAGAAACGCGTTATTTTCACATGTCGATTTTGGGGTGGTGCTGGAGATGATGAATAGGAAGTTCCACAATTTAGAATATTCCCTTTAAGCGCGTTGGGTCAGTAACCAAAAGGTTGCTGGTTGGAATCCCCATGCCGACTAGGTGAAAAATCTGTCAGTGTGCCCTTTTGCAAGGCACTTAACTCTAATTGCTCCTGTAAGTCACTCTGGATAATAGGGGTGGATTGAACTGCACTATTGACTTTATCAAGGTTGTACGACAGGAGATTAATTTAGGGTCGCCAGGGGTAGTGAACAATGTTTAGATTCAGTAGACACAGAGATCAGGGCGCCCAAGAAAGTCCAGCAAGTGCCAGGACCGTCTTTTAAAGTTGATTCAGCTGCGGGATCGGGGCACCACCAGTACAGAGCTTGCTCAGGAATGGCAGCAGGCAGGTGTGAGTGCATCTGCATGCACAGTGAGGCGAAGACTTTGAGGATTGCCTGGTGTCAAGAAGGGCAGCAAAGAAGCCACTTCTCTCCAGGAAAAACATCAGGGACAGACTGATATTCTGCAAAAGGTACAGGGATTGTACTGCTGAGGACTGGGGTAAAGTCATTTTCTCTGATGAATCCCCTTTCCGATTGTTTGGGGCATCCGGAAAAAAGCTTGTCCGGAGAAGACAAGGTAAGCACTACCATCAGTCCTGTGTCATGCCAACAGTAAAGCATCCTGAGACCATTCATGTGTGGGGTTGCTTCTCAGCCAAGGGAGTGGGCTCACTCACAATTTTGCCTAAGAACACAGCCATGAATAAAGAATGGTACCAACACATCCTCCGAGAGCAATTTCTCCCAACCATCTAGGAACAGTTTGGTGACAAACAATGCCTTTTCCAGCCTTGATTGAACACCTTGACAAAGGCAAAAGTGATAACTAAGTGGCTCGGGGAACAAAACATCGATATTTTGGGTCCATGGCCAGGAAACTCCCCAGACCTTAATCCCATTGAGAACTTGTGGTCAATCCTCAAGAGGCGGGTGGACAAACAAAAACCCACAAATTCTGACAAACTCCAAGCATTGATTATGCAAGAATGGGCTGCCATCAGTCAGGATGTGGCCCAGAAGTTAATTGACAGCATACCAGGACAGATTGCAGAGGTCTTGAAAAAGAAGGGCCAACACTGCAAATATTGACTCTTTGCAACAACTTCCTATAATTGTCAATAAAAGCCTTTGACACTTATGAAATGCTTGTAATTATACTTCAGTATTCCATAGTAACATCTGACAAAAATATCTAAAGACACTGAAACAGCAAACTTTGTGGAAATTTATATTTGTGTCATTCTCAAATCTTTTGGCTACGACTGTATATGGCAAAACATGATTGGTTCTGGAATAGTTTGGTTGTTGATCTATGAGATACTTCAAACAGTTCTGGAGTACACATTTTATATAACCTTCTTCACTTTTGCGTATTTGCATGGGCTGGTGCAGTTACTAACGCAAACCAGAACCTGAAACTGTAGAGCAGAGGTGTCAAACTCAATTCCTGGAGAGCCACGTGTCTCCTGTTTTTTGTTATTTCCTTCCATGTGTTTCCTAGACAACAAGGTGAGGGGTGTTCCTAACTAATCAATGACCTTGATCAATCTAGTACAAAGGAGAAGTGAAAACCCGCAGACACTCTGCCCTTGACGACTGGAGTTTGACACGACCTGTAGTGGTACCAGTCAGGTGAAAGATATGGTACATGGCCTTAAATTTGCATGAAGAAGAAAACCCTTCCAAATGTTGTTCTAGTGCCAACATAGATGTTACAAATTCCACTCTTATCAGCACCTCACAACCCATTCAGCCTTCTAAGAGTCTCAGAAAACAAACGTTGACCAAACTGTACCCCAATAGGCTTATAAGTGTTATCCAGGGGCGCTGTACAATGACGACCCTGGCCGTGACCCCACTCCCTGCAGGTGTCTCAGGGGGAGTTGGGATATGGTGACCCTGGCCGTGACCCCACTCCCTGCGGGGTGGGGTCACGGCCAAAAAAAACACATAGCAGCTCCGCCAGTAGCCAGCACTCTCCTGGAGCCATGTGTGGTGACAGACGTGCTGGTGAAGCTACGTCACAGAAGACAGGTCTCCAAGTTCATCTACGACAAATCAGCAAAATACTTACCTGAGCTCAGGGTGGGTGAAACAGTGCGAATGAAGCCACTACCAGGGGACCGGACGGGCCTCTGGAGACTTGGATCCTGTGTAGAGAAAGTGGCACCACGCTCCTACTTGGTCGAAGTGAATGGATCACTGTACCGATAACTGGAACGACAACAAGAGGAAGTCAGATGGGAACTAGAATAGCTGAACTATCTTCTACTATGACCCATTCTCATGCAGGGTGTATCTTCAATGTGTTCATCTCACATTTGTTGTTATTAGCATCAGGTGCGGTGGCAGCATAGCCTGGAATCTGAACTACCATACCCAACTCTGGTTTAGACGTCTTACCAGGAGCAAAACAGCTGAAGCGTTAAAACAGATAGACAACAAATAGCTAGTGGGAAGGGTTAAGAAGAAACTCTAAACAACTAACATACAGTATAGTAGCTAAACTACAGTATCTGCAGATATTATATGTGGGAAAGTTAAACAGTAAACTGAATGAATTTGGGTACATTTCAGTCATTGAGCAGATACTTTCTAGAGCAAATCTAAATCAGTGCATTCAACTGTAAGGTAGAAAATAAATACAACTATCACAATCATTGCAAGTATATCACTGTATCACAATCAGTGCAAGTAAAAGGTTCTGCTATCTACTAAATCAGTTCTAGTAGAAAAATGTGTGTACAGCAGGTTTGGGGTCAATTCAATTTCAGTTGCAGTTACTCCAATTCTCTTCCAATGTTAAATTAGGAAAATGTGGAATTGTAATTTGAATTGACTGGAATTGAAATGAAATTGAGCCCAACACAAGCGTACAGTAAGAAAGACACCACAACCATCAAGTGTTGTAATTCAGGCTCTCACTTGGCCTGCATCCTGAACAGGATAGTGGTTAGAGCATTTGGCCAGTAACTGAAAGGTTGGTGGATCAAATCCCTGAGCTGGCAAGGTAAAAATCTGGCAGTTAACCTGCTGCCATTGTAAATAAGAATTTGTTCTTAACTGACTTGCCTGGTTAAATAAGAATGTTCATCTAGTTGTACAAACACATGAGACCTGACAGAGAGCAGGAGAGTTAATAACACTTGGATAGTAGCATGAACAAATACTGTCTCTTTTAAACACACAGCATTCATCTACATGACAGTAAGTTATATTATGAACAGTTCTGCTCTCACCATACGTCTTTTTTTGTGTAAAATGGATCCATGGAAGGTAAGAATAAAACTGGACACAAAATTGGTAAGGGCTGTCTTTGTTCTGAAAGACAAAGAGCTAAGTCTGCGTTCAACTAGCATGACCATGTAACCTACTGATAGTTCATTGCGTGACTGACAGTCTGTCTTGCGTGCCACAGTCTTTACATATCTGAAGTATTCTTAGTTTCTACCTCCTTATCTTCCCTCTAACTTCGCTTCTTCTACAGTATCATACTCTGGTATGCATTAGTTAGTAAGCCAAGCAGCCCATGGAAATATTCAATGGGGTATCTCTGTAAGAGCAACCTTGTGGGACTGCTTCATTTGAATCACCCTGCGTGGCTTGTTGGAAGAGCACTATGCCACCATGGGCCGGGATCATTACAAGCACTCACTGTCCCACACGGATATTGGGGACGCACACAATTATGCTTTTTAGCCGCTGTTTTATAGGGTTGTTATGGGAGGGGTAAAGCAAAACTTTGTTGAAGATGAGATGCTTCTTGCATTTGCTATGAGGTAAACAAACAAACTCCATGTAAGTATCATGTTTAAAGGTAAGACCCAGGTGCAGACAGTTTTGAAGTAACAAAAGTTTATTATATCAAACACTGGCAGGCAAAGGTACAGAACGGCAGGCAGGCTCAGGTCAGGCAGAGGTCGGTAATCCAGAGTAGTGGGGCAAAGGTACAGGACNCGGATATTGGGGACGCACACAATTATGCTTTTTAGCCGCTGTTTTATAGGGTTGTTATGGGAGGGGTAAAGCAAAACTTTGTTGAAGATGAGATGCTTCTTGCATTTGCTATGAGGTAAACAAACAAACTCCATGTAAGTATCATGTTTAAAGGTAAGACCCAGGTGCAGACAGTTTTGAAGTAACAAAAGTTTATTATATCAAACACTGGCAGGCAAAGGTACAGAACGGCAGGCAGGCTCAGGTCAGGCAGAGGTCGGTAATCCAGAGTAGTGGGGCAAAGGTACAGGACGGCAGGCAGGCAGTAAGGTAAAAACTAGAAAACAAGAACTATAGACAAGACAGGAGCAAGGTGAAAAACACCGTAAGGTTTGATTAACAAAACTAACTGGCAACAGACAAACAGAACACAGGTATAAATACACCAGGGATAATGGGGAAGATGGGCGACACCTGGAGGGGGGTGGAGACAATCACAAAGACAGGTGAAACAGATCAGGGTATGACAGTACCCCCCCCCCACCATCTCTAGGGGCACCTACCTGTGCACATACCTGGTTGACCGGGGTGCCGGCGTTGGAACTCCGATGAGGCCTGGGTCCAGGATGTCTCTGGCGGGGACCCAGAGGTCAAACCTTCAGGAGATGCTTCACCGTGTACGCAGGTTGGCTGTCGATGAGACAGGGAAGAGGGGTTGGCCTGGAAACAGGAGACAAAGGGCTGTGAGACATGGGTTGAATTCATGACACTTGAATGGTAGGATGTATACGGGTACGGGGCAACAGAAGACAAATAGCAAAGGGGCTAATGACTGGAGATGGGAAACGGGCCGATAAACTGGAGGGAGAGCTTGCGGGATTCCACCCGGAGGGGCAGATCCCGATACCAGGGAGCCGTGGTCCGGTGGCGATCTGCTTTTCATCGATACCTGGAGGAGGTCTTAAGGAGGGCCGGCCGAGCTCTCCTCCATGTACGAAGACAGCGGCGGACAAACATCTGGGCAGAAGGTATGCCGACCTCCCCCTCAGGGAAAAGCAGGGGCTGATACCCCAGGGAACACTCAAAAGGTGATATGCCCGTGGCAGAGCAGGAATGGGTGTTGCGGGTGTATTCGACCCACACAAGCTGCTGGCTCCAGGTGGTGGGGTTGGCGGAAACCAAGCAGCGCAGAGTAGTCTCTAGGTCCTGGTTGGCTCGCTCCGAATAGCCGTTGGACTGGGGGTGGAACCCAGAGGACAGGCTGGCCGACGACCCAATGAGGCTGCAGAATGCCTTCCAGAACGGGAACGAGAACTGAGGACCCCGGTCGGAAACCATGTCTACTTGTAGTCATTGAATCTGGAAGACGTGCTGCACCATGAGCTGTGCCGTGTCTTTGGCAGAGGGTAGTTTGGGGAGAGGAATAAAGTGGGCGGCTTTGGAAAACTGATCCTCCACGATCAGGATGGCGGTGTTGCCATCAGTCAGGGGAAGAACTGTGACAAAGTGGAGATGTGAGACCAGGGACAGTGAGAAACAAGCAGAGGTTGGAGGAGACCAGCCGGAGCTTGCAGAGGAGTCTTGTTCTGTGCACAAACCGTGCAAGCGGCGACGTATGCGTTCACGTCAGGGGCCATGGTAGGCCACCAAAAGCATTGTCGCACAAAAGCCAGGGTCTGACGGGAGCCAGGGTGGCAGAAAAGCCTGGAGGAGTGGGCCCACTCCAGGACCACATGGTGTCCGGAACGAACATTCGGTTATCAGGGCCCCTCCCCCAGGGTTTGGCTGGGAACACTGCGCCTCACGGACCTGCTTCCCTATTCCCCAGCTGTGGGAAGGATGGTCTCGGGCTAAGGGGTAATAGCCGTGGGGCTATAGCGGCGAGACAGAGCATCCGGCTTGACATTGTTGGATCCCGGACGGTGTGAGAGGGAGAAGTTGAATCATGTGAACAGCAGGGCCCATGTAGCTTGTCTGGAGTTGAGGCGCTTGGTGGTGCAGAGATACTCCAGGTTTTTGTGGTCAGTCCATAAAATTAACGGATGTTCCGCCCCTTCCAGACAGAACCTCCATTCCTCCAATGCCATCTTCACTGCGAGAAGCTCACGATTCCCCACATGGTAGTTCTTCTTCGTGGTGTTGAGGCGGTGGGAGAAGAAGGCGTAGGGATATAGCCTAACTTCTTAAGGCTAGGGGGGATGACATCTGGTGAAATTGCAGAGCGCCAAATTCAAAATACATAATAAGTAATATTAAACATTCATGAAAATATAAGTGTCCTACACCATTCTTTAGCTTATAATCTTGGTAATCGAACCGCTTTGTCAGATTTACAATAGGCTTTACAGCGAAAGCATAGCATTTGAGCGTCTGAGGACAGCGCCCCGCATACATTCAGCACTGGCGACACAATGAATGGTCCTTTGATAAAGTCCCTCTTTATATCCCCAAAACTCTGGTTGGCCGCGTTTTGTTCAGTAATCCACAGCTCAAATGGCGTTCAAAGCATGCAGACAATACATCCTAATAGTACCGGTAAAGTTTGTCAAAACAACTCAAACATTGTTTTTAATTAATCCTCAGGTTGTCCAATGTCTATATAAATCAATAATATTTCAACCGGACAATAACGTTATCAATACAAAGAAAAAAGAACGGAGGGCACACTCAAAGTGGCGCGCGCAAAAAGGAGTTCACGTGAAAATTGACCATTTCCCCAAACTGCTTTTTCCTCATCGTGTTTCAAGATAAAAGCCTGAAACCCTGTCTAAAGACTGTTGACATCTAGTGGAAGTCATAGGAACTTTCCCCCTATATAACCAATAGGCCTTCAATTGAAAACTGGTCACTTCAAAAAATCCCACTTCCTGGATGGATTGTGCTCGGGTTTTTGCCTGTCATATCAGTTCTGTTATACTCAGACATTATTTTAACAGTTTTAGAAACTTCAGT
The DNA here is from genome assembly GCA_003317085.1 of Hucho hucho. Lineage (NCBI taxonomy): Eukaryota > Metazoa > Chordata > Actinopteri > Salmoniformes > Salmonidae > Hucho > Hucho hucho. The sequence goes on from QNTS01005437.1 coordinate 74,743, forward strand.
GTTTTCTATCCAACGCTACTAATTATATGCATATCCTAGCTTCTGGGCCTGAGTAACTTGCAGATTACTTTGGGAACGTTTTTCACTCGAACTTCAAAATACTGCCCCCTAGCCCTAAGAAGTTAAGGTGCAGGGCAGAACGCTGGGACAGGACCGCCCCCACATCAGAAGCATCGGGCTCCAACATGAACTGACGGGAAGGGTCAGGATGAACCAAGATGGGCGCAAACCCATGTCCGCCATAGAACGGATCCTCTTGCCCCACAGAGAAGAGGGGGAAACTAAAGATGGCGGACTGAACATAGTTATGTAGAGCACCTCAAGATAGAAACGTAATATTCAATATTGGTAAGTTAAACTAAATATTAGCACTACACAATCTGTTGGGTGATATCCAGATTGAAGGTTAACAACAAAACAAATCTTAAGACTAGAGAAATGTATTGACAAATGTTACAAAAACAAGCAACACCCAAACATGGAGTGTAAGGCAGGGGAACCGATTTCAAAACGAAAACGTGACTCTTCTAAAGACAAATGATTTAATATTTTCACCACCGGGAATGGTAAAGGTCAAAACCGATCTGTTAAAATCAATAAATGACAAACTGGGTATACTTGAATTAGTCAGTAAGGATATAAAAGAGTTGAAGGCAAGCCTCGAGATGAGTGATGAAAAAGCTGCGACATTAGAGAAAGATACAAACAAGCTAAAAGGGACAGTCAATACGATCGAAACTGAAGTGAATGAACTTAAAAAGGAGAACACTGTTCTGAGAGAAGCCTTACTTGACATACAGACTAGATTCGTGAGAGAGAATCTGGTACTTACAGGTATCCAAGAGAAAGAAGGAGAAGATCCTAAATCTATAGTTAGAGTTCCTCCTTACAGCGCTTCAGATTCCACGCGAAGCTATCGACAAAATCCAACTCGAACGTGTACACCGCTTCTGACAGAGGGCAGAGGTATGAATGCCCAATCGTTGCCAAATTTGCTTAATTGAAAGATAAAATAATGTTTAAAAGCCAGGTAAAAGACTTGCTGGGACCCAAATTGGCATGAATGATCAGTTCCTGAAGGAAATTGCAGAACGGCGTAAAGTTCTGTATCCAATTCAAGGAAAATAGATTAAAAGGGAAACGAGTAGCTCTCGTCGTCGATAAACTATATATTGATAACCAGTTGTTCAGCGATAAAGACTACTCCATGGCTATTTAAAAAATTAAAGTTCTTGTAGACGAGGAAAGTAAATGAAACACAATTCTAGCCCGGTTATGGATTGTAATAATTCTATATATCTTCAAATATAACTACTTGGAACACAAAAGCACTAATTCAACATGGTGAAGATAAAACCTCAGTAAACAGAAGGGACAGTATGTGTGGTGTGTTTTTTTTATGTTTGAGAAAGTGTGGCATTGAGTGAGAGGAAATGGTTGCATATCCCAGAACCAATGTATTGCTGTGAGCGGGGTTGTGAGAGAGCTTTCAATGTTGTTCAGATGATGGATATACTTTTTATAATGAATTATAAGTCTTATTTATTTATTGTCTTATCATGGTGGAACAGTGTTTTAAAATAAATTATACATCTAATGTATTTGTGATCCTATATTGATGGAACGGTCCACAACCCTATACACCCACTTGAATGACCCAGATACTAAGGAGAAGTCCCTAACTGTTTTATGGGCCTGCTGATAGCGGTCTGTATGCAGTCAAAATGCGGTCAGAGACCTAGAGCAGCACTGCCCCCTCAAGATTCTGAGCCTGCTTGGCACGGTTGGCCCTGCAAATCCAAAGCCCCCTAAAGGGAAAGCATGATATACAAGGAAATTCTCAAAGCTGCTAATGAGAACCTTGACGACCTTGTACCTAGCCCGTGGGGATTCCGGTGGGGTGCCCCCACCCAGGCAGTGGCAGTGCTGGCAACACTAGCTGCAGTAACCCATGGGGAGGGTGGTCACACTGCCATTCAGAGAGGGGGTATATTATTGTGGCCCTGGTGGCACAAAATCAAAAGTCTGACTGCTTGGAGATGCTTGGGAATATGGTCAATACAGGGGACCGTGTTGTGGGTGTTTCAGGGAAAGGGGTACATTTGACCATCATCTAGGACGTGACAATAGTTAATAAAATCTCCCCATTTCTGCCCATTTTCTTTGCAGTCTTGCAGGCCCTCTCATACAGCTGCAACTGTATATGCATTTGTAAATCAAGACCTTTGAGTTGAGCTCTGGGATGGTGCAACTGTTGAGAATGTGAGCCTATGGTAGTGTGGGGGGAAAGGGTTGAGTGTGTGTGCATATCCCACAACTGTTGCGAAGGAGTAAAAGATGTTAGGGACAATATAGGATGACTCACAATAATTGTTTGCTAATATAATAGTTCCTTGCAATAATGTAATTTTGGTAATGGCAAGACTGGTGAGAGGTAAAATCCTTTGCATAAATTGCCCACATTACTACAAATATTAATAGCCAATTATGGAAAATAAAAAGCATGATTTAAAAAAAATATATATGTTTTTGATGGCTATATATATATATATATATATATATATATATATATAATACAAAATCGAGGTGAGGGCGATGGAAATGCATTTGGCGGTTGATCTACTTCTGTTCTGTAATTGGCACTGTGTGCTCTTTTCGAAGGATGGATCCCAGTCTCTTCAGGGCTATGGGATACGGGGGGGTCAGTGGTGGTCTGCCGGGCATTGGGATGACAACCCAACTCGGGATGAGGAGGGCTTTTAGTGGGTGGAATAGTGGGGACCAATTGGAAGTTTACTTAGTAGCAATGCAAATATCATGGTACAGCTATATAGACACTCAATCATGTTACTTTTTAATGGTACGTTTACAAACATATATTTTGATAAATAGAATTGAAAGTTGTCATTATGGTAAGTGGTGAAATAAGTATAGCCAGTTATAATTGTAATGACTTAGCAGATAATATGAAAAGATCAGTATTTACCTGGATAAAAGATAAGGAATATAATATCTATTGTTTACAGGAACCTAATTCAACAATTTTAGATGAAGTTTTGTAGAAAAAGGACTGGGGGTGCGAAATATATTTCTCCCATGGGCAAAGAAATTCAAAAGGGGTGATCGTATTAACAGTAATTTTGATTCAAATGTGCAAATTGTCCAAACAGATCAAAGTAGACAGATGATTTTAAATATGTTATTAGACAATAAACAGATATGGCTTATTAACCTATATGGTCCAAATAATGATGATCCAAGCTTCTTTGAAAATATATATAAGAATTTATTAACTCTACAAGCAACACTCGACTATTATTATGGTGGGAGATTTTAATAGGGTCTTAAATACCTCTATGGACCGGAAAGGAACATCACCCTCAGGCACTTAAGGAAATCATGAATGTCATGGATATATTGGAATTAGTGGATATATGGAGACTTAAATACCCTGACCTAGTGAGATATACATGGCGGAGGCTTAATCAAGCTAGTCGTCTTGATTACTTTCTTATGTCATTCTCTTTGGCACCAAAACATAAAAAAAGTGTTGATAGGGGACAGAATGCAGTAGGATCATCACATAATTGTCATATATATTACTCTTACAGAATTTCCATGTGGGCGAGGATATTGAACATTTTATCAAAGCCTACTAAATGATAAATTGTTTAGAACTACGACAGAAGAATTTATAACTGACTTTCAGACATAACATAGGTACAGCAGATCCCCTTATTGTATGGGACACTTTTAAATGTGCCTTTAGAGGCCATGCAATTCAGTACTCATCTATAAAACAAAAGCAATTTAGAGCAAAAGAATCCATATTAACAAAGGAAATTGAAGAACAGTACAGTTAGATAGCAATAAAAACTGTACCATAGAGGCACAGAATAAGTTAGAGGAAAAACAAAGAAATGGAGGAACTTATTCAAGAAAGATCCAGTGTAATATATTATAAAAATAAAGCAAACTGGATGGAATATGGGGAAAAATGCACCAAATTCTTTTTCAATATAGAAATACTACCAAAAATGTTTTATTTAAACTTGTTACAAATGGAGTCACGCATGATTCACCGAATTATATTTTGAAAGAGGAAGTAAAGTACTTTAAGATTAAGAATGTTTGTTTCAGTCTCCTCCATCTCCACTAACCAAAGCTAATTGTATGGATTTTTTCCTAATAATTATAATAATGTAAAATTAACATCTGTACAGAAAGACTCATGTGAAGGCCAAATTACAGAGGAGGAACTTCTTGATGAAATTAAGAAGGCTGGGAAAACTCCAGGGCTGGATGGCATACCAGTGGAAGAATACCAAACTTTTTTTTTTATAAATATTTTTTTAACCACTCCTATATAAATGTTAAATTATCGGACACGCAACAAGGTCTGATATCATTATTACTGAAACTGGACCCAAGTGGTATATATAAAGATTGGAGGCCTCTTACACTTCAGTGTTGTGATGCAAGAATCCTAGCAAAATGCTTGGCTCATAGAATTTAAAAGTATTTCTCGAAGAAATGTTTAAAAATATATAATTTTTGTGAATGATATCATAAATAGGACTGGTGGAGTTATGTCACACATGCAGCTAACACAGACATATGGAAATGTCTGCTTTACCCAAAATTACAACCAAATAATTGCAGCATTACCACAAAAATGGAAGAGGCAAGTAGAAGGGGGAAAAGTAGAACTTGTATGTCGGTCCTGCATTAAAGAACATAAATGGTTAAAGAAAAGTGTGATAAATAAAAACATACCAATTTCATTTTAGGACCAAAAAACTGACAGCTGTGCCATATAAATTGCAAAATAGTTGGGAAGAGATTTGCGATGTACCCATTCCATGGCACATGGTTTATGAATTGATACACAAAACGCCGGATTCAAAACTTGATCTCTGTCACTGAGTTCAGCTATTTCCGTCTTCCCTGTCTCTCTTTCCTCCCTTTCTTTCTCCCTTCTGGGTCAGCATTACATCATTCTCTGTATTGCCACTGTCTTTCAGCTGCACTAAGAGGATCCATTCCTTCAGAAAGACCTGATTCAATTGATATTTATTCTTAAAATACAATTTATTAACAAAAACCTATTTTGCAACACATTACTGCAAGATATCCATTTGTCCACCCTGTTACGTGTACATGGATAACAGGGTGGACATTTTGAGCTAAAATTAAAAACTACGCTCCAAGTGATCGTGATGAAGCTAGGATAATGGCTGCCACTTGAAAAGGAATTTGCATTGTTTGACAAATATTTTGATTTCTGCTTAACAGGGTGGACACATCACCAACATATGATGAAAATGTAACAGTATGAAATCTAGAGGTTCACCACAGTTGTTTTCCGCCAAGGAAGTGACAATTTCCTGTTTGTGATGTCATTGTAGAAAATGTATATTTTCTTAGTGCCAGTAACCACAATGTAACAGGGTGGACAACTTTGAGGATGTACAAAAAAAATAGTCAATATTCTTGTAAAAAGTGCAGCATTTAACAAAGAAAGACTATACATAAGATACAATGTTATGAAAAAAGGTTAGAAAATTGTAATGAATACTCACGGTGAAAAAGGTGTAGATTCACGTGCAGAGCACGGCAGGTGTTTATTTTGCCTTCGCAGAAGGCAGGAATCGTGGTCACAGGCAGGCAATGGTCATGCACAGGTAGGCAAACAGGCAGATTAATCAAAACTAGGACTGAAGGCTATAACTGGTTCTCACAAACGAGCTAGGAAAAGACTTAGAAGAGTCAAAACGAGCAATACCTCACAAAGGCACAAACAGAATGAACTGAATTAAATAAGAAGCTGATGAGACCAGGTCAGTAACTAACACAGGTGAAATCAATGAACAAAAATTAAACAGGGCTACGTTCAAGAACACAATGAAACAGAACACAAGGTTGACTAAGAAAATAAATACAGAACCTTACAAAAATTTGGAAATATTTTTATTGGGGAATGAAGTAAAGTTCAATTCAGTTGGTGTCTTCAGTTAATTTTGGAACTGACACAAGTCATAGCCATAGCCTACTTGGCTTTTTGTCTGGCTCTTTGTATGCAAATGATCTCTCTGAGGAATAGTTGTGCCGAAGAACTCCAACGGACACTAAATGATTACAACAGGAGAGGTTTTGCATTATACCGCAGAGGTGTAACTGAAATATGCTGGGTGAATTTGAGCTATTGAGTCTCATCATACATCTATTCAACTCTTGGACTTTATACCTTCTTATCAAAACCTCCTCAGCAGCAAACCAGATAAAAAAACTCCACTCTATGCTATCATTCTATATCACATTTCAGTTGGTATATGAATATTGATACAACTTCCACTGAACTTTATATGGGACTATAAAAGTATCTGTTTGACTAAAGGTGCATAACGGCATATGGCTCCACTAGGAAAGTGAATCTATGCAAACTTTTGACAGCTGACACCAAACGTCAATATGTGACCATCGATGTTAAAGTCTGTAAATGTAACTGCCAGGATCAAATTGTGGATTTCTCGCATGCCAAGCCAGCATCTTCACCATTAGACCAAGAGCCAATAGGAGTAAATCCCCTTGGTCTGAAGGGTGACATTATGGGAAAACAAGTCTCAGGCAGAGCTGTACTCATCACGAGAGCGTGATTCCAAATCGTGTCTACTACATAAAGACATGAAACATAATACTAGAGGCAGCACGTGAGGAGGTGTGCTGCCATTGACCAGAAATAGGCTCTAAGTTTCTACTACAGAGGCTCGTGACCCAGGGGTACATTTCAAAACAAAATCGATTTTTATTGTTGATAAAGTTACAACCTAAATGATGTGTTTAAGAATTCAGCTTAAATGTTCAGCAAATCAAACTTGCAAACACATCTACCTGCTCTCTCTGTAGAAAATCTTCTGACCATAGTCACCCAGACTGCCTGACTTTATTTCCCTGCAAAGAGCTGAGGTACTCTGGGGATGGGCTCACCATGGTTACCAGTCACTCTGCCCCCTACGTTTTCACACCTCTGCTTCTAGAACACTGCCTGGGCAAGTCTCCTGTCCTGACCAGAGTGAACAAACCTTGGTCAGCTAATCAAAGACCCTATCTGGGGTAGGAGAACCCCCACTCTGTCTCGGAACCCTCAGTGGTCTCCAAGAGTGCAGGTTGAGGACATCTCTGTAAACTCCTGCACTCCACACCAACTTACCAACTGGACGTTTCCTGCATGGTCAAGCATCTTCCTAGACTTTCCCAAACATCATTGTCGTGTGATTGGATAACCATGTAAGTGGACGTTGGTTGGTCAGGGGTCTTTGCTTGTACATGTTTCAGTATTCAGGCCAGACACTACAGCCTTGGCCCAATGTTAACATATGACTTAAGATGGCCGTCATGTTTGTATATTGCATAACTCAAGATGGCTACCCCCGTGACCTTGTTATTGTTGACCTAGCCACATTGGATGCTAGCTCTAGGCTAGCTGCTACTTGCTATACCAACCCACAGCATGTGACCTACTAGCCTAGCATGCTAGCCTACCACCGTTGTCTATTCTAGTTGGCCCTGTGCAGTGTACTATGCTAGACTAGTGTTCTCTTGTCTTCTCTTGCAGACACACTATCACTATTCACAATGCATCAATCCTTCTTCTACTACCATATGTGTGTGTGTGTGTCTGTCTGAGCGTGGCAATAAACGTATGTTCTGTACATCTGTGTTCTACTGGTCATTATCTGTCTACCGGTACGCCGGGACAGTTGTACCTATATTTTAATCGGCATCTCTTTTAGAGAACACCACCAATTGGTGGCACTCTTTCTCACACCCAGTCCTTGCCCCTGAGTGAGGGAAAAACAATAGAGGTATATTGCATATGCGCCATGATGGCTTCTGTGACAGCACCATTGAGGGATTTCTCCATTTTAAAGTAGTCAATTTCTTCTTTGTCTACTTTTATGGCCACATGATCTCTCACTCTTTTCCACTGAGTGAGGGAAAACTACCAGCTGATAAGTGTGGTGGCTGTTTGGGTGGCTAGAGACATCCTTATCTAGTCTATGGAGGTCAGCTGTGATCACTTGCAAGCCAGTGGGCGCATTCAAATCAAATCAAATTGTATTTGTCACATGCGCCGAATACAACACGTGTGGACCTTACAGTGAAATGCTTACTTACAAGCCCTTAACCAACAATGCTTTAAGAAGTTTTAAGAAAAAATAAGTGTTAAGTAAAGCATAGATAAGTGAAAAATTTAAAATAAAAGTAACAAATAATTAAACAGCAACAGTAAAATAACAATAGCGAGGCTATATACAAGGGGTACGGGTACAGAGTCAATGTGCGGGGAAATCGGTTAGTCGAGGTAATTGAGGTAATATGTACATGTAGGTAGAGTTAAAGTGACTACGCATAGAGAATAAACACAGAGTTGCAACAGTGTAAAAGAGGGGTCTGGATAGCCCTTTGATTAGCTGTTCAGGAGTCGTATGGCCGTGCGGTAGCAGAGAGAACAGTCTATGACTGGGGTGGCTGGAGTCTTTGACCATTTTTAGGGCCTTCCTCTGACACCGCCTGGTATAGAGGTCATGGATGGCAGGAAGCTTGGCCCCAGTGATGTACTGGGCCGTACGCACTACCCTCTGTAGTGCCGTGCGGTCGGAGGCCGATCAGTTGCCATACCAGGCAGTGATGCAACCAGTCAGGATGCTCTCAATGGTGCAGCTGTAGAACCTTTTGAGGATCTGAGGACACATGCCAAATCTTTTCAGTCTCCTGAGGGGGAATAGGCTTTGTCGTGCCCTCTTCACGACTGTCTTAGTGTGTTTGGACCATGATAGTTTGTTGGTGATGTGGACACTAAGGAACTTGAAGCTCTCAACCTGCTCCACTACAGCCTCATTGATAAGAATGGGGGCGTGCTCGGTCCTCCTTTTCCTGTAGTCCATAATCATCTTCTTTGTCTTGATCACATTGAGGGAGAGGTTGTTGCCCTGGCACCACACGTTGAATAAATTCCAGGCTGACTACATGGTTTATGGCTCTGGGGAGGGTGTGGATGTTAAGTGTCTACCCCTCAGGGCGCCACTATACTGAATACAACTTTAAACATATGAACTTCCTTTTTTGTCCTTGTTATTTTGGAAGTTCTAATGGAGTGTGTAGTGTGGTATTACTAATATAAGAATAAATACACGAAGGGGAGGGAATGAGTGCACACTTCTGGAGAAACGTAAACAATTTGAATACAACCAAAACTTAGCCTCTTAATTATTAGTTGACCTCTTTTTTGTTGACTTTTTCATCAGGAATTGATTGTGTCTGTCGGTTACAGCTTGAGTGGCCTCATACAACCTGATCCAGTCACAAATTGCCAAACTATTCCAGAACCAATCATTTTCATAGTCAACAGTAATATGCTTATTATAACAGTTGACATACTGTATGTGTTAGTTACTGTAACTATGGTGTTCATCAGAATGTAGTGGTGTTGTATTAGAGGTCAGCTGTATGTATGACCCCCCCTAGCGGCCCTCAGGGAAATACACATCCCAACCAACAGTTTAGAATAGGGGTCACCAACTGTTTCTGAGTCAAGATCACTTTCTGAGTCAAAATGCATGCCGAGATCTACCGCTCTGATTTTCTATTAACATGACTTAAAAAATATAAGCCTATGCAACATTAACCAATTAAAAACAGTACTGTAACAATGAGGTTTGTGCAGTAAGCTACTAGCCGAATACATTATCACCCCATACTGGCTTTGCTTGAATTTATCTGCCAATGCGTTGTTGTTCGGGACCATTTTTAAAATTATATTTCCAAATTTGAGGTAGGCTATATGACCACACCGGTAATAGATCCGTTATTGTATTACTTGTGAGGCACAGCTGAGTGAGCATACGTTTAAATAATTTGCTTTTTATTTTACTGGGCTGATGGTGCCATCTAATGGTCAGTCTCAGCAGAGGGAGTGAGCAGCAGACTGAGGGTCCTTCTCTCAACATCCATCTGCTCTCCCTTTCCTCCACTGACACTTCCAGCTGATGGCGAAACTCGAGTCGCACAGCATAATATCTTCCTCATGCACAAATTCATGTTATTCACGCTGTTACTCCTATGAACAGAAAATGTGAAATATTCCTCGATATTAAAAAAGACCCAAGCCGCTAATAATAACAACAACGCAAGCCTATAGATACACTTTCCTTCTCAGCATTACTGCTGCACTGCTTGTTGTATTGCTGAGTGGAAATATGAAGAACACGCATTTCATGGGTTATAAAAGTGTTGAATATAAAGTGTTGACAGTGCTGAGTAAGAACGTAAACATGAACTCACTCATAAAAACAGCAGCTCTTTGCTGTATTCGTTGACAGTCTCTCTCTAGTCATGGATTTAAACGTTTTTTACATAAACGTTTAGCTGCTCAGAGGGCCTTAGAAATAGTTTTTGCAGAGAGAGAAGCTAGTGTAGAAGGAGCGTCATCCACTTTGGAAGATGAAGAATTTTCCAAATATGAGGATCATGTCCCTGACAGTGAGTTGGAAGAAGAGGATGAGATTGACCCTCAGCCAGCCCCAGAACCAGCCGGTCAGCAACCAGCTCATCAGCAGCCTGCAGGAGGAGAAATATGGATGTCAAAAAAATTTGAAATTGCCCAAGGAATGAGCCACCCCGCATGGCTGCCAATGTGATAAGGATGCAACCAGGGCCGACGCGGACGGCGGTTACTCATATGCGGGACATAAAGTCTTCTTTTGAACTGTTCATCCCAGACACCATCCAGAAAATCATTCCGGACTGCACTAATTTGGAGGGAAGGCATGTTTTTTCGGAGAGAGATGGAAGGAGATGGACCAAACTCATTTACACGCACACTTTGGGGTTCTTATTCTTGCTGGTGTTTTCAGAACCAAAGGGGAATCCACAGAATCACTGTGGGATACAGAAGCTGGCTGAGAACTTTTCAGTGCAGCTATGTCTCTGGAAAACTTCCACATTATTTCCATGATTATCCACTTCGATAACCTAGAGACCAGCTCGGCGGCAGAGAGACAAGCTAGCTGCAATCAGGTCAGTGTGGGACAAGTGGGTGGACCTCCTTCCCCTGTTTTACAACCCTGGGCCCAACTTTACTGCTGATGAGCAGCTTATACCATTTGGGGGCCGCTGCCCCTTCAGGCAGTACATACCATCTAAACCCGCAAAATATGGAATCAAGATCTGGGCTGCCTGTGATGCTGCTTCATCATATGCGTGAAACGTGCAAGTGTATACGGAGAAGTCAGATGGAGGAGCCCCTGAGAAGAACCAAGGGATGCGGGTTGTCCTGGACGTGACACAGGGACTCCGTGGCCACCACATCAGATGCGGTAACTGTTTGACTTCAAGAGGAAGCTGGAAGCTGACAATGGTAAGAACAGTACGAAAAAAACAAGCCACAGCTCCCATCTCAGCTCAGAATACACGGAACAGGCCTATCAATTTCTCTAAGTTTGTGTTCACGGTCGACACGTCCCTAGTGTCCCAGGTGCCAAAGAAAGACAAAAATGTGGTACTCATTGTCACGTGAAATAACGGAGGATTCAGTAGCGAGTAAAGTTCAACATTTATTGTAGCAATCCAGGAGATAGTGTAACAGGTTCAGGTGAAGAGATAGTGCAAGGAAGTGTCCGGGTCTTAGCAGCGCAGGGACTGAAGGGAAAACCCAATCCTCTGTATAGGTCAGTGTAGCGAAGAGGAATTCCCTGACTGTCAATCCAGAACGTGCCCCGCGTAGAATCTTCCACCGGAGAGAGAGNGAACATAGAGTCCAACAGAGAACGGAACCATAGGAGACACAGCACTCAGTCTGGAGAGAAACACACGCACAGGAAAACAAGACAACGAACTGACAAACACAAGACCAAGACAACGAGCATAAATAGGCACAAACAATGAGTGTCAGCTGGCGCTGATAACGAGCAGAGTAGTAATCAGCGGCCACACCCATACTCACACACACACACATACACACAGAGTGAGCCGGTGAATTCATGAACCGTGACAGTACCCCCCCTCCAAGGAGCGCCTCCTGGCGCTCCCAGAAGGACCTACCTGTTGATGTAATCATCAATAAGGGAGTGATCCAGAATGTCTCTAGCAGGGACCCAACTTCTCTCCTCCGGCCCGTAACCCTCCCAGTCCACCAAGTACTGAATCCCGCGTCCCCTCCGTCTCAAGTCCAGAATGCGATTGACCGAGTAAGTAGGCTCCCCATCAATAAGTTGCGGTGGGGGGGAACCGGGGCTGGCGGGTTCAACCGTGAATGAACCACAGGCTTCAGTCTGGACACATGAAAAACAGGATGAATTCTCCTGTACGCCGGCGGGAGCTTGAGGCGGACTGCCAACAGACTCAGGACCAGAGTCACCCTGAACGGACCGATGAACCTAGGAGCCAACTTATTACTAACGGAACGGAGAGGAATGTTCCTGGTGGAAAGCCACACCCTTTGACCTACGACGTAGGCGGGGGACTTCCGTCGGTGGCGATCAGCCTTAACCTTAGTACGTGCCCCTACCTTGAGAAGGGTCTCACGGGCTCTAGTCCACGTGCGATGACACCTCTGGACAAAGGCGTGAGCAGAGGGGACCACGACCTCGGAATCCAGGCTAGGAAAAATAGGTGGCTGGTAAACCAGACTACATTCGAACGGAGTCAAACCCATGGCTGACACTGGTAGTGAGTTATGAGCATACTCGACCAATGAGAGTTGCTGACTCCAGGATGAAGGACTCTGGGACACCATACACCGCAATACCCTCTCTAAGTCTTGGTTGGCTCTCTCTGCTTGACCATTGCTTTGGGGATGAAACCCCGAGGACAAACTGACAGTCGCACCCAGCAGTTTACAAAACTCCCGCCAGAACTTGGACACAAATTGGGGCCCCCTGTCGGAAACCACATCCATCGGAAGGCCATGTACCCGAAAGACATGATCCACGACCGCTACCGCTGTCTCCTTGGCAGAAGGCAATTTCAGCAAGGGGATGAAATGAGCTGCCTTCGAGAACCGATCCACCACTGTCAAAATGACAGTCTTGCCCTGAGAGGGTGGGAGGCCTGTGATAAAATCCAGGGCTATATGGGACCAAGGCCTCGAAGGGACAGACAGCGGTTGGAGTAACCCATCTGGGGGGCGATTAGAAGTCTTGCCAGTAGCACAGCACGAACAGGCCAAAACAAAACTCTGAATGTCCTGGGCCATCGCTGGCCACCAGAACCGCTGCTTAACCAAAAAGCTAGTACGGGTCACTACTGGGTGACAAGCTACCTTGGAGCAGTGTCCCCAGCGAATGACATCGGACCGCAGCTCCTCCGGCACGAATAACCGACTCGGTGGGCAACCGGACGGAGGTGTTACCCCTTCTAAGGCTGACTTGACCCTCGACTCGATCTCCCAAGTGAGTGTGGAAACAATGAGTCTCTCAGGTAGAATGCACTCGGGAGTTGCCGGGCGTTCAGAACGGTCAAACACGCGAGACAAGGCATCGAGTTTGATGTTCTTAGAGCCCGGGCGGTATGAGAGGGAAAAGTCAAAACGTCCGAAAAACAGAGCCTACAGAGCCTGTCTGGAGTTGAGTCTCTTGGCAGATCTGATGTATTCTAAGTTCTTGTTGTCAGTCCAGACGATAAAGGGTACCCCCGATCCTTCTAACCAATGACGCCATTCCTCCAACGCCAGTTTGACTGCCAACAACTCTCTATTCCCAATGTTATAATTACGTTCGGCAGGTGATAAACGGTGGGAGAAAAAAGCACAAGGATGCATCTTGTCATCCGAGGAGGAGCGCTGGGAGAGAACAGCCCCTACCCCCACCTCTGATGCATCGACCTCCACCACAAACTGACGGGAAGGATCTGGGGCTACAAGAATGGGGGCCTAAACAAAGCGACCCTTAAGGTTGGAAAACGCAGTCTCAGCAGCACCGGACCACCTGAACGTAGTACTGAGGGAGGTCAGGGCCGTCAGAGGAGTGGCCAGCTGGCTGAAATTGCGAATAAACCGTCGGTAGAAGTTGGCGAATCCCAGAAACCTCTGTAGGGCCTTACGAGAATCCGGGCTCGGCCAATCCACCACGGCCTTTACCTTCTCGGGATCCATGCGCATCCCCTCGGACAAGACGATGTGCCCTAGGAAGGGAACAGACTGAGCATGAAATTCACACTTCTCAGCCTTGACGAAAAGCCCATTCTCTAACAACCTCTGGAGCACCCGTCTAACGTGCTGAACGTGTTGCTGGAGAGAGGATGAAAAGATCAAAATGTCATCCAGATAGACATAAATAAATTGATCTACCATGTCTCTCAGCACGTCATTGATGAGCGCTTGGAAGACCGCCGGGGAGTTAGACAGACCGAAAGGCATGACTAAATATTCAAAATNTTTCTGGAGCAGAAAGAGAGTATAGCCTGCCCTTAGGCGGAGACGTACCTGGCCGTAACTCAATGGCACAATCGTAGGGACGGTGTGGAGGCAGAGAAGCAGCACAAGACTTACTGAACACTTCCTTCAGGTCAAGGTACTCGGCGGGCACGTTAGACAAATTCACCGGCTCCTCCTGCAACACAGAACCAGACACAGACGAACAAGCAGACACAAGACAGGACACATAACACTCATTACTCCAGGCCAATACTGTACTGCGTCCCCAGTCCACCCTGGGACCATGCTTCACTAGCCAGGGATGGCCTAGTACTATGGGGATGAGCGGAGAGTCCATGAGCAAGAACGATATCTCCTCCAAATGATTACCCGAAGTGACAAGGGTTAGGGGTTTAGTGCAGAGGTGAACGTTCGGGAGTTCTTGCCCATTGAGTAATGTAACCGTAATCTGGCGTGTGAGAGGAATGATGGGGATGTGAAGCTTCTGGGCCAGACTCAGGTCCATAAAGTTTCCCTCCGCTCCTGAGTCCAATAATGCTTGACATTGGTGGGAGTGGGTCGCCCATTGCAGTCTTACCGGGAGGAGGGTTGAGGGCTTATCCGTAGAGAGGCCGCCCGATAGTAGCCTCTGGTTTACTATCGAGCTTGACCTTTTACCGGACAGTGATTAAGAAAATGTCCTGTGCCTCCGCAATACAGCCACCTGCATGGGCTCATGATGGAACACGGGACTGACCGTATTGCCGCTGGGTGACGAGTGCCCCTCGAACCTTGCAAAAACCGGGGTCTGATGTGCCCGCTGTTCCAGCCGGCTTAAGCGAGCATCGACCTGTAACGCCAGCTCAATGAGCCCGTCCAGGCTCCTGGGCAGGTCCAGCGCGTAAATCTCCCTCTGTATGCTGTCAGCCAACCCATGCAGGAACATGTCCCACTGCGCCTCCTCGTTCCATTGGCACTCTGCTGCCAGGGTCCTAAATTCAATAGAATAGTCCGACACTGGTCTACTCCACTGATGAAGATCCGGGAGAACGCGGGCTGCCTCGCGTCCCATTGCGGCACGGTCGAAGACCCGCCTCAGTTCCTCTGAGAGTGCCTGGAATGAAGAGCAGCATTGGTGATGGTTCTCCCACTGAGCCGCGCGTCCTGTCAACAAGGTTAGCGTAAAAGCCACTTTAGATTGTTCTGAGGCGAACGTCTGTGGCTGGAGCGAAAAAAACAAGGAGCACTTGTTGATAAATGGTCTGCAAAAATTAGGCTCACCCGAGTATGCCTCCGGGGTGGGCATACGCGGCTCAGGTTGGTGGTAAGGGGGTATAGGAGCAGGAGCAGGAAGAACAGGCGATGTGGTGGGCGCAGTGGGAGCACTTAGATCTTGAAGCTGTTGGGTGAGCTCTGACACCTGCGCTACCAAGGCTTGCACCGCATGACCCGTTGCCTTCATCTGTTCCTCCTGTTGATCCATACGAGACATGCTTCTGGACAGAAATCCTGTTAGCTCCGGTGTACTCGCTGAATCCATGTTTGGTCAGTTCGTTCTGTCACGTGAAATAACGGAGGATTCAGTAGCGAGTAAAGTTCAACATTTATTGTAGCAATCCAGGTTCAGGTGAAGAGATGCAAGGAAGTGTCCGGGTCTTAGCAGCGCAGGGACTGAAGGGAAAACCCAATCCTCTGTATAGGTCAGTGTAGCGAAGAGGAATTCCCTGACTGTCAATCCAGAACGTGCCCCGCGTAGAATCTTCCACCGGAGAGAGAGCGAACATAGAGTCCAACAGAGAACGGAACCATA
>QNTS01005437.1:92189-102384 GCA_003317085.1 Hucho hucho
AGACACAGCACTCAGTCTGGAGAGAAACACACGCACAGGAAAACAAGACAACGAACTGACAAACACAAGACCAAGACAACGAGTATAAATAGGCACAAACAATGAGTGTCAGCTGGCGCTGATAACGAGCAGAGTAGTAATCAGCGGCCACACCCACACACACACATACACACAGAGTGAGCCGGTGAATTCATGAACTGTGACACTCATGAATACGCTGCAAAGGGATGGGAGAAGCTGTGGCCAGGAACATCAAAAACAGAAATCATAATGGACTACAATGCCACGAAAGGAGGGTTGGACAATTTAGACAAGCTGTTAACTGGCTCCAGCTGCAAAATAAGAACCCTACGCTGGCCACTTGTGATATTCTTCAACATCTTGGACATCTCGGCATACAACGCTTTTGTCATCTGGATGGCGTTGAACCCAGATTGGAAATGAGGGAAGCTCCAGAGGAGACGGCTCTTTCTCGAAGAACTGGGCAAGGCATTGGTAAGACCTCAAATCCAGAGGAGTGTTAGGTTTTAAATGAACCTATTAAAGCTCACGGATGCTTAATAAAGCTCAAACCAAGTTTATTCACCCATTGGGTCGATACAGCTGCATAAGGCAAAGGACATTCACAATAGTGGTAATATATATACCCCAATTTGGGTAGAGTCTCCTCCTCCTCTCTAAACATTACATCTCTATTGCTAGGCAAGAAGTTAAGTGATACGGTCAATAAACTGTTCCTTCTCCCTTAATGTGACCTGAACAGACCTTGACCCCCTTCCTCGCTAATCCACTGATCTCCACCCTTATCATTGCCTTCCAACGTGATCGACTTCCCTGCACTCAGTACATTCCAAGCTTAATTACATCCACCATATACATTCCTCCTACAGATTAAATTCCTCCATTAACTTCTGGTGTAGACCCTAGACTATGTCACCCCTCATGTCTCTAGTATAACTAATGATTAATACTATTTAAAGTTTAGAAATCCGAACCCATCAGTAGGCAACATAACCCAAGGACCCCAACTTCTGCAGCCATCATGAGGAGGATTCAGGAGGAGGATGCTGGTGGCCCAATCCGCCCGACCCACAGAACCAACAACTCCAATACCGGAAGTAAGTGTGAGTGATGTTGCATTTGTGTGTCTGACTCTCCTACCTTGGCCTGCTGTAACTATATATGTGAGTGATTGAGTGAGATGTTAGTAAAATTCATGAACTAAGTATTTTCATCATTCTAGATTGCAGCGGTAGCAACAACTGGCTCCTGAGTGGCACAGCGCTCTAAGGCACTGCATCTCAGTGCTAGAGGCATCACTACAGACCCTGGTTCAATCCCTGGCTGTATCACAACCGGCCCTGATCAAGAGTCCCATAGGGTGGCGCACAATTGTCCCAGCGTCGTCAGGGTTAGGGGAGGGTTTGACCGGGGTAGGCCATCATTGTAAAATAATTTGTTCTTAATTGACTAGTCAAATAAAGGTTAAAACAAATAACAAGAAGAAGCGCTGCGATGTGTGTGGACCCAAGAAGGACAGAAAGACACAGTACACATGCATCAAGTGCAAGTGCAACACATAATATGAAGAGAAACTATAGATCTACTGGCAAATCCTTTTTAATTCTTGTCATATTGTCGACTTGATCATGATGATGACTGCTAGCTAAGATTTTGAAAGTATGATGTTGACATGATCAGTCCAATCAAAGCTACTGTAGATATTACATGATTTGACGTCATTTGATCTGTGGCCAATGACCTTGAGCCTTCTTGGATGGGCATTTCTAATGTAACTCGATGGCAGCACCCAAGGGGCTTGAATTTTCGAGCTCTACCCTTTGACTTGGCAGTGACGTACTGTCCCCATGAGTGACAGAACACTGAGATAATCATGGCGCAACTAAGGAGCATTACCAACACCCACGATCCATATTTTTCCGCTGGCTGCCCCACCACCACAGAAAGTATTGAGCTAGGCTGAAACACCTGCATTTTGGAGCTGCCTTACTCAAGAAAGCAAAAAAGAGACCCTGTTTGTCTGCAGTTTTATTAACCTCTACAGGATCGGTGTCCCCCCGCAGGACGGTTGAGTTAACTTGTGCTAATGTGATTAGCATGAGGTTGTAAGTAACATTAACATTTCCCTGGACATAGACATGTCTTATATGGGTAGAAAGCTTCAATTCGTGTTAATCTAACTACACTGTCCAATATACAGTAGCTATTAGAGTGAAAAAATGAGAGTGCACAACATCAAAAATCTTAACGGCAACTGGTTTGATACATTCACCTCTGAAGGTAAATAATGTACTTACATTCAGTAATCTTGCTCTGATTTGTCATCCTGAGGGTCCCAGAGATACAATGTAGCATAGTTTTGTTTGATAAAATAAATGTTTATATTCAAATGTAGGAACTGGGTTCTACAGTTTGAACCCCTGCTGTGTCTGCCACCCCCATCTAGATGTGTGAAGGTTATGTATTTTCTGAAGGGAAGCTAATTCTGCATAATTTATGACATTCCTGGGAGTGTGTAAACTTAAATGTTTTATTGCCATATAATTTTTGTAGGTTCTCTACAGTTTTGCACTTGAAAATGTATCAATTGACCAATTGGGCACATTTGAGCAGACTTGATAGAACATTTTGAACAGTAATACAATGGTTCATTGGATCAGTCTAAAACTTTGCACATACATTGCTGCCATCTATTGGCCAAAATCTAAATTGTGCCTAGACTCCTACGTGATATAATGGCCTTTCTCTTGCATTTCAAAGATGATGGAACAAAACAAATAACAGAAAACTCGTGTTTTTTTAATATTTTTATTATCTTTTATGAGATCTAATGTGTTATATTCTCCTACATTACTTTCACATTTCCACAAACTTCAAAGTGTTTCCTTTCAAATGGTATCAACAATATGCATATCCTTGCTTCAGGTCCTGAGCTAGAGGCAGTTAGATTTGGTATGTCATTTTAGGAGAGAAAAAAAAATGTCTGATCCATAAGAGGTATTTAAGCAAGTCAGCCATATCAGATGTTTTTTTTAAAGGCAGTAAATGAGGCTGAATGAACTGTTTCACTGCCAGACAAGGCTCTTCTGATAGCCAGGTGTAGCACTGGTAAGATGTTGGGACTGCTGTTGGGATAGCTTTATGTAGGCTCTAACAGTTTATGAGCACCGTTTGTCACCGTTATAGTGCAATGAACGTATTGTTTAGTGTTTGTTGTGCTGTGTAGTGGCTTTGCTGGGATGCATCCCCCCCCAACCAAGATGTACATGCTAAAATCGCCACTGATTATATGTGTGATAAATAGCCTACTCCCTCTCTTTCTCGCTCTCCCTCTCTGTCGCACACAAACACACGCGCACACACATACACACGCCCTGACCCCATTGACCATTGTGTTTTATCTCGCATTGCAGCAGCCCCGTTATTAAACCGGAGACTGGTTACTTAGATACCCTACCGGAATACTGCTAGTGTGCCTTGGGCGCGCTGAAATGTGCCAAATCTGAGTTCAGACAATCAGTTGATATGATCGTTCTTCAGTGATATTGAACGTTATTATCTAATCCACCGATAGGGATTATTACTGTTACTTTGTTATAGCCTACATTTTGTTAATGTGGTTGATATCGTCCCTCGTTTTGTATCTGGGAAAGTCGGGAAAGCCAAACAAGACCAACGTTTGAAGAAGCGTAAGTAGTTTTTTCGTACAATTATTTGAATTTGATACGAAATGAATACATCACAGTAGGCTAGTCATTGATCAATAATATTCTGTCATTTTATATTTAACAATATAGATAGCCTTTTGTAGCCTAAAAAGTATGTCATTTTAGGTTTTATTTTCTTTCTGTGATGTTTGTTAAAGCATCGAGCATGCGCATGTAAAGAGCCAAACTGCATGGTTCTCATGGTTATAGTTGGTTCCCATACAGTAAATGCAAGTGTTCTTGCAGGGCGTTTATGTCTGTTTACCTCATAGCAAATGCAATAAGCATCTCATCATCATCTTAATCACCATCATCATTTCACATCACCTTCCTCTTCCTCCTCCTCACCCCTCCCATAACATCTCTAAAGTAGAGCGTGTAAAAAACATCATTGTGCCTCCCTAATATCATAGGCTACAGAGTTCTGCCAGGCAGAGAATGACTGATTGGCCCAAATCATAGCCCTGCAATCCACAGTCAGTCAGTCAGCCAGCCAGACAGTCAGAAAGTTAGCCAGTCAGCCAGTCAGACAGTCTTCAGTCAGTCAGCCATCCAGCCAGCCAGCCAACCAGCCAACCAACCAGCCAGCCAGCCAGCCAGCCAGCCAGCCAGCCAGCCAGCCTGTCACTCACTCACTCACTCACTCACTCACTGGGAGAATCTCAATTGCATACTCCTCACATGGTCTTTTCTCTCTCCTTGCCTCCTTCTCAAAACCCATTGGAGGAGAAGGTCAGAGGGGAGGAACTTCTGACTTTCTCATCCAATGTGTTTTGAGAAAGAAGCGAGGCGAGAGGAGAGAGGACGCAAGGAAAATGCTATTGAGAAAATGTTTAAACTCTCTCAAGGTGCTTTTCCACTGAGACTTACCCCCACACCAGTGGTAACAAAAATAATATAGATATTTAACCTTTATTTAAGTAGGCAAGTCAGTTAAGAAGAAATTATTATTTACAATGACGGCCTACACCGGCTTAACCCGGACGACGCTGGGCCAATTGTGCGCCACCCTATGGGACTCCCAATCATGTTATGTAAATGAAGCTGAAAAGTACCCAGGGCCTGGCCTTGGCCCCAAGTTAGAGCAGGTCAGCCGGAGCCATGGCCCAGTGAGACACGGGTGCCGGACTGCGTAGATGGAAACAGAAAAGTCTGAGCCTACTTGGTGAAACACCAGGATAAATCCTCAATGGAAACTTGGCATCAGTCAGCCACTCACTCACTCACTCAATCACTCTCTCAATCAGCCAGGCAGTCAGCCAGTCAGTCAGTCAGTCAGTGTCCCTCCTCTTCCCATTCATCTACATTAGTACACATCTGTTCCTATACAGACTGAGTGCTCAGAGAGAGACAACAGTGAGATGTGGTAATACACACTCCACCACCACTCTCCTTCACTGCAATTAGCAGTTCTGTTCTTTCTTTCTTTCTCTCTCTCTCTCTCTCTCTCTCTCTCCATACTTTTTTCTGTCGCTCTCTCTCTCTTTTACCTCCCACCCCTTCCTTTACCTCTCACCCCCTCCTATATATTCTCTCTCTAGCTCCCTCTTGTTCTTTCACTCCCCCTCTTTCTTTCTCTCTCTCTCTCTCTCTCTCTCTCTCTCTCTCTCTCTCTCTCTCTCTCTCTCTCTCTCGTCTCTCCCCCTTTCTATCTCTCTTTTGCACTCTCTCTCTCTCTTTCTCCCTCCCCCCCTCTTTCCCCCTTGCTCTATCTCTCCCCTCTCTCACCCCCGTCAATCTTGTTAATTGACAGACTTACAATATATTCAGAAAGACCCCTTGACCTCTTCCACGTTTTGTTACGTTACAGCCTTGTTCTAAAATTGATTATATAATTTTTTCCCACTCATCAATCTACACACAATAGCCCATAATGATGAAGCAAAAACAGGTTTTTAGACATTTTCACAAGTATATTAAAACAGAAAAAACAGAAATACCTTATTTACGTAAGTATTCAGACCCTTTGATTTGAGACTCAAAATTGAGCTCAGCTGCATCCTGTTTCCATTGATCATCCTTGAGATGTTTCTACAACTTGATTGGATTCCACCTGTGGTAAATTCAATTGATTGGACATGATTTGGAAAGGCACACACCTGTCGATATAAGATCCCACAGTTGACAGTGCATGTCAGAGCAAAAACCAAGCCATGAGGTCGAAGGAATTGTCCATAGAGCTCCGAGACAGGGTTGTGTCGAGGCACAGATCTGGGGAAGGGTACCAAAACATTTCTGCAGCATTGAAGGCCCCCAAGAACACAGTGGCCTCCCTCATTCTTAAATGGAAGAAGTTTGGAGCCACCAAGACTCTTCCTAGATCTGGCCGCCCGGATGCACTGTATTTTTTCAGGTAGGGCCCTGTTTGGAAACCCATTGGTCCATTTCGCAACAGGTCCAACTTCTTGGGCCCATGAAGACCTGCACTTTTGTAACGTGTCCTCCCTCTCCGGCCTCTAGGTCACCAGGCTGCTCGTTATAGCGCACACCTGTCACCATCGTTACGCGCACCTGTGCATCATGAGACTCACCTGGACTCCATCACTTCCCTGATTATCTTCCCTATATATGTCAGTCCCTTTGGTTCCTTCCCCAGGCGTTATTGTTTCTGTTTCAGTTTCCTGTCTGTGCGTTGTTCGTGTTTCTTGTTTTGTTAATTTGTTTACTAAATTATCCACTCCCTTGAACTTGCTTCCCAGCTCCCGTTACAACTTTCTACACTGTTAAATGGAAGAAGTTTGGAACGACCAAGAATCTTCCTAGA
The DNA here is from genome assembly GCA_003317085.1 of Hucho hucho. Classification (NCBI taxonomy): domain Eukaryota; kingdom Metazoa; phylum Chordata; class Actinopteri; order Salmoniformes; family Salmonidae; genus Hucho; species Hucho hucho. The sequence continues at coordinate 98,682 of QNTS01005437.1, forward strand.
GCTGGCCGCCCGGTCAAACTGAGCGATCAGGGGGAGAAGGGCCTTGGTCAGGGAGGTGACCAAGAACCCGATGGTCACTCTGACAGAGCTCCAGAGTTCCTATGTGGAGATGGGGGAGCCTTCCAGAAGGACAACCATCTCTACAGCACTCCACCAATTAGGCCTTTATGGTAGAGTGGCCAGACGGAAACCACTCCTCAGTAAAAGGCACATGACAACCCGAGTTTGCCAAAAGGCACCTAAAGGACTCTCAGAGCATGAGAAGAAGATTCTCTGGTCTGATGAAACCAAGTGTGAACTCTTTGACCTGAATGCCAAGCGTCATGTCTGGAGGAAACTTTGCACCATCCCTACGGTAAAGCATGGTGGTGGCAGCATTATGCTGCTGGGATGTTTTCAGTGGCAGGGACTGGGAGACTAGTCAGGATTGAGGGAAAGATGAACAGAGCAAGTACAGAGAGATCCTCAATGAAAACCTGCTCCAGAGCACTCAGGACCTCAGACTGGGGCAAAGGTTCACCTTCAAACAAGACAATGACCCTAAGCACACATCCAAGACAACGCAGGAGTGGCTTCGGCAAAAGTCTCTGAATGTCCTTGAGTGGCCCAGCCAGAGCCCGGACTTGAACCTGATTGAAAATCTCTGGAGAGACCTGAAAATCGCTGTGCAGCGACGCTCCCCATCCAACCTGACAGAGCTTGAGAGGATCTGCAGAGAAGAATGGGAGAAACTCCCCAAATACAGGTGTGCAAAGCTTGTAGCATCATACCCATGAAGACTAGAGGCTGTAATCGCTGCAAAAGGTGCTTCAACAAAGTACTGAGTAAAGGGTCTGAATAAAAACAACAACCGTTTTTGCTTTTGTCATTATGGGGTATTGTGTGGAGATTGATAAGGGGGGGAAAACTATTAAATCCAGAATAAGGCTGTATCGTAACAAAATGTGGAAGGTCTGAACTCTTTCCGAATGCACTGTAAGTCTTGAACACTTGATAGTTCATACATGTTTGGTGCCTCATTAAATCCGTAAAGGCAAAGGAAGTAAAATGGTTTATGTTTCCTTTCACACACACACACACGCACTCACGCACACACACAAACAAACACACACACGCACGCAGGAACTCCCGCACCCACTCACCTACCCACACACACATACACAGCCCTGATTGCCTGATGCCCTTTCTGTCCGATGGATCGTCCTTCTGTACCCAGCTTAAATTTATTGGCCACTAGGGAGTGATACTGTGATTGTCTAAACCCTCTGTGCGTGTATTTGTCCAAATACTCCCAATCCCCCTATCACCCAATCAGGCAGGCACAGCCCCTCAACCTCTCAAATTACAGGACTAAAGCTTTGTTTCAATGAAATGGTCAGGTGTGGCATAAACAAATGTAAAGTGATAGCATGTCAGGAGACACATTCCATCAACATTCTCCGGGAGAATCGTAATAACAGGAGAATCATAATAACAGGAAAATCATAATAACAGGAAAATCATAATAACAGATTAATCATAATAGCAGGAAAATCATAATAACAGGAAAATCATAATAACAGATTAATCATAATAGCAGGAAAATCATAATAACAGGAGAATCGTAATAACAGGAGAATCGTAATAACTGGATAATCATAATAACAGGAGAATCATAATAACAGATGAATCATAATAGCAGGTGAATCATAATAACAGGAGAATTGTAATAACTGGAGAATCATAATAACAGGAGAATCATAATAACAGATTAATCATAATAGCAGGTGAATCATAATAACAGGAGAATCATAATAACAGGAGAATCGTAATAACAGGAGAATCGTAATAACGGTGAATCATATTAACAGGCGTCTAACAAATCAAATCAAATTTTATTGTCACATGCGCCGATAGACCTTACAGTGAAATGCTTACTGACAGCCCTTAACCTACAATGCAGTTAGAGAAATAGAGATAAGATGCTGTGGTATAAGAGATGTTGGTCCTTCATCATAAATCAACCATAACAAGACCCATCTGATTAACACTGGACCAATCAGTGGTCACACACACCGTCAATCCCATCCCCAAGGACCATATGGCCGTATTCAAATGAACTATTAGACATGGAGGTAGAGGGTTTGCTAAACCAGGAAGCTAAGACCACAGGATATTGGGATGAGTTTGACAACCAATAAAGCAGAAAGATGGCAGCACCAATCCCACATTTCCCCTTTAAGCCAATTCAGGGATCAGTTTGCCCACTTAGGGATGTGTGTGTGTGTGTGCGTGTGCTTGTGCGTGTGTGTGTGTGTGACAGGTTTGTAATTTCTAACAACCCTCCCCTTTTAGCCTTTTACTGCTGTGGGCTAAATCAGGGTCACACAGAGTGTTTCATGGGAGTTTTAAACAAATCTACTTTGAAACAAACAGTTCACGCACATGGTTATGAGTTTAACAAAAATAAGACACCTTTACCATGTCAGATATAGAGTTACAAACCTATCAGATATAGAATTTTGAGTTTGCATCCCAATATTACACTTTATATACATCACAGAAGACTGAGATATAACAAAACCATTTGACATTGAAACACTGTATTTTCGGCGGGTTTTTTAAAAGAATGTTTATTATTTATAAAATGATGAATTTTTTAAATAACATTCCACCCATGAGGCCACTAGGTCGTTTGACTGCAGTAAACTGTGTGTGTATATCAGTAACCCTGTCTAAAGAAGTCTCTCTCTCGTTCTCTCTCTCGTTCTCTCTCCAAGCTGCATTAGTCTCCTGTCTACAACAGTAGTACAGATGCCCTTATTCCAGCCTTCCACCTACATCAACCAAACAGCTGGACAAAATGGGAATAGCAGAATGACAGTTGTCTAGCTTCACAAATGGCACCCTATTGCCTATAGTGCACTACTTTCGAGCAGGGCCCATAGGGCTCCTGTTACAGTTTTTTCCAACTGCTTACACACGTTTTCAAAACGGTCTCAAAACAATTCCCAAAACTGCACACACAAAATGCAAAATGCCTCACATCTCCTTCAAAATGTAACACTGCATTCAAAATGCCATAAACACATGTCAGAATGAAGCATTTGCATCAAATGGCAAACACGGCTTTCATAATAGTACATTTTTGGATATACCATGTAAACACTGTTGTTTTAAATCTAAAGCTCTTTGGTCTTTCATAGGCTTATATCTACATTTCAATACAATGTTCTACAGTGAAAGTCATCTGCTGAGAGGGGTAACAAGTACACTGTAAACACCAATGCAATGTAGAAACTAACTTGTCCCATAAAACCACAAATCTAGCAGGCTCCTGATCTGGATCAGGGACAAGCATTATGTAAATTGCATCCAGAAAAGTGAGCATATGGCCGGTGTTGTACGGACCCAGTGTGGCATTGTGATGGAGGACCCCGTTTTGAGTGATGGCAGCACACATAGTTATATTACCCCCACGCTGTCCAGGGACATTGGTAATTGCCCTCTGTCCTATTAATTTCTTCCGCGGCGCCTGGTTTTGGTGAGGTTGAAGCCAACCTCATCCACATAAATAAATTCATGGCGAATTACATCCAGCTCCAATACTCTCTGTAACAGACAAAAGGATATACAGATGAGTAAATATGGTATGTCTGAAGTACTGGAAGTAGTGTTGCATACATACCTCTACAAAGTCATGTCGCATATTCTTGACTCTGTC
>QNTS01005438.1:56065-73578 GCA_003317085.1 Hucho hucho
ACACACACACACACACACACACACACACACACACAAGCCAACACCCACCCTCACTCTCTCTCTCTTACACACACACTCCAGTTGTTTCCTTACATGTAGGAAGGCTGACGCTCCTCCGTTGGCCATGTCTTTGATTTGGCTGCTGAACTTGATGATGCGTAGATAACCCGGGTACGACGGGGCGCTCACCTGGCCATCCGACGACACGAAAAACATCTGCACCCCCCGAGGGAGGAACAGAAGCTCCTCTCCGTCCCCTCCTACCCCTCCCTCGGGCTGTGGAGGTCCCCCCACCCTCTGGCCCCCCAGCCCCAGACCACCTCCTCCGGCTGGGCTATAAGCAAGGCTGTGGTGCCCGTCGGTGGGCTGGGGGGTGTAGGCCGGGGGCTGCTCTCCTGGGAGCCCCAGGGACAGGGCAGGGAGGATGGGCAGGGAGGGGGCCATGGTGGTGCCTGTAGCCCCGGCAGAGAGGCTGTCTGTTGGGGTAGCCCTGGGCGGCAGTGTGGGGTAGAGGTGGAGGAGGGGGTTGGAGGAACCAGGCTGCGGCATAGGTGGCACCAATGGCCCCAGGGTGGGGTAGAGGCACTGGGCAGAGAGATCCACTAGATCCACCAATGCTGGGCCTCCCTGGCCCGCCGTCCCCACCCCTGCTGTCTCCATGTTAGCTAGTCGGGTGCTGATGTTAGTTAGAGTCTCCCTCATCTTCTGCTGCAACTGCCTGGCCGTGTCCCAGGGGGCTCCCTGGTTCCGTGGCCCCCTGGTAGGGACCTCCAGGCCCAGGGTTAGGTGCTGCCGGCCCCTCCTGTACAGCTCCAGGGCCTGGGGCCCCTGTCCTGCCTGGTCAGCCGCCAGGCCCCTGGTCAGACACTCCAACGCACTGTCATACTGGTCCCTTATCAGCAGCAACTCTGCAGGCTCTGCCAACGACATGTCTTACTGCAGGCTGGAGATCTAGACAGAGGAGAGGAGACGGGGAGGAGAGGAGGAACATGGGAAGGAAGACAGCGCAATGTGAGAGAGAAGAGGAGGAAAAAAAAGAGAAGAGTTGGTGAGATGAGGGCGAAGGAGGGGAGGATGGAGAGGGGGAAATTAGAAGGGGAGAGAAGAGAAGAGGGGGATAGAGGAGAGGTGAGGGGAAGAGAAGAGGGGGATAGAGGAGAGGTAAGGGGAAGAGAAGAGGGGGATAGAGGAGAGGACAGGTGAGGGGAAGAGAAGAGGGAAATCAGTAAGAAGGCCAATTGTCACTATTACTATTTTGTACCTCGGTGAAACCAGCCTGGTCTCATAGACTAGACGTAGCATAGTAAAAGTAAATCCGGAACACTCAAATTAGCATGATATGTTACGTTTGGTATGGTTACATAAGACAGATGATTACTTATTAAGGCAAAAATGAAAGTAGGGTGGTTTGTCAGGGTAGATGGGTGGCAATATAACGCAAATGTCTAGCAAGCCAAAGGTTGCATGTCCGAATGTTAGTTAACCCTTGCCCTAACCTAAACCATTTTAGTTAACCCTTGCCCTACCCTAAACCATTTTAGTTAACCCTTGCCCTAACCTAAACCATTTTAGTTAACCCTTGCCCTAACCTAAACCATTTTAGTTAACCCTTGCCCTAACCCTTTAACCTAACTCCTAAACTTAACCCTAGTCTAGCTAACGTTAGCCACCTAGCTAGAATTCATAACATATCATACATTTTGCAAACATATTGTACGTTTTACCAATTCTGGACATTTAAGACGAATTGTAATTCGTAACATATCATACGAAATGGGTGATGGACATCCACAAACAAATACCTACTGTACCATATGAAACTCAACATATCATTTTAAATGGAGTGTCTCGGGTTTTACATACAAAATAATACGAAATGCTCTGAGACCAAGTTGCTGAAACCGGTTGTCAAATACACTCCCAAAGAGAATGACATCAGGTGCTATTAAACCCACACAATATTAAACTCTCTAATTTGACATTAAAATAAAAACAATCCAACACATGCAACATTTTATTAGGTATTATCACTAGACATTACAGTTGAAAACTTGTTTAGGAAGTAATCGTGACAGAGTTTTCCTCCAAATGTCTCAGCTATGCGTTTAGTGGTTTGTCTGGCTGGTTCCACCTGTATGACAACATTCAACAGATGTTTTTCAAAGCGTGATGTTTCTTTCAACAATAATGAAAACTCTTGAATAGTAATGTAGACTAGTTCTTGTCATTCTGACAAAAAAACTGCAGTTTTCTTACGGTCAAATAATGACTGAGTAGGCCACTGTTGTCTACATAACTGCTCAACTTTACGGAGAGTCGCACACAAACAGAACCCCAAATAAACCTACCTTTAGCGGCAAACCCGTGATTTCAAACTACTTCCAGAAATAGAAAAAAGACGACAATGTTAGTTTATAATTAGTAACATTGTAGCCATTTATCAAAAATACGTTTTTCTTTCTCGGATCAACGTGCGCTTATCCTGCTGTGTCTCGCGAAACTCTCCACAGAAGCGCTGACAGGTTGAGGGTCGTCACTAGTTACCACAGCCACAAAGTCATAAACCCCGCCTATTTCTACAATTGTATCTTCCTAAAATCTGATCTGAAACTTAACCCTAACCTTAACCACACTGCTGACCTTATGTCTAACACGAATGCTTGACTTGGGATGAAAATGGCCCAGTAGACTATATTCACACACAAATTTCCAAATGACATTATACTATAGAGGCATGTGATTATTCCCTGTTAAGGGTTCTTAAACATTTTTGACAGATGGAATTTCATGACTTCTCCATTACCAATAATTAGTGGCGTCTCTATATAGCCTACATTAAAAATATCAGCATAAATGTGTTATTGACACTAGAAAGCTGCTCTGCCCTACCAAGCAAAAAGGCAGTAACTGCTCATTTGGTCGAAAATTAGTTTATGTCATTTTTGCAAAACATTAAATACGTGTATCCTGCCTCTATTGTGTTGTGTTTTGGAGAAAATGTGGGTCATGTTAGCAGTAACTGCATAAGGTTACTGTGAAACCAAGGTAAACAAAAGCCATTTTTCTCAGTTCAGCTGGTCTCTGATCCAATGTAGGCTTACGTTCTCCTGTCGTTGTGCTCTTGAACAAGGCACTTAACCCCCCACAAAGTAGAATAACTGCACTGTTAGACTACTGTATAAAACACGTGTGGTCAAACTTCCATCTGGAGAGCTACTGGCCATGCAGGCAGCCCTGAAACACACCCGAGTCTGCTTAGCAAAGTCCTGTTGAGCAGCTGATGTTTAGGCTACAGTGTGGTGAGTTAGACCAGGGCTGATGTTTAGGCTACAGTGTGGTGAGTTAGACCAGGGCTGATGTTTAGGCTACAGTGTGCTGTGTTAGACCAGGGCTGATGTTTAGGCTACAGTGTGCTGTGTTAGACCAGGGCTGATGTTTAGGCTACAGTGCGGTGAGTTAGACCAGGGCTGATGTTTAGGCTACAGGCGTGGAGTATTAGACCAGGGCTGATGTTTAGGCTACAGGCGTGGAGTATTAGACCACGGCTGATGTTTAGGCTACAGCGTGGAGTATTAGACCAGGGCTGATGTTTAGGCTACAGGCGTGGAGTATTAGACCAGGGCTGATGTTTAGGCTACAGGCGTGGTGGGTTAGAGCAGGGCTGGAAAAAAGCCTGCACACCCAGTAGCTCTCCTGGAAGATGGTTGGCCACCCCTGATATAAAAGGTTACCAACATTTACCAAATACTTGTATGTCTTTATACAATTATTCACTCATTCAATGAATCAGGGATAAAATGGATAAGGTAGGCTACTTCAAAGCAAGGTAGCTAACTAAGACATGTTAACCTTAACTTTATGGCTAAAATATTCATGTTTCAGGAGAGATCTATGCACAGGATGGAAGTTATTTGTCAATTAGGCCATTCTGAGAATATTTGTTTAAGTTGTTGGAATTACATAGCCTATTGTTTAATAGAAAGGTGACAACGAGTCAATTACATTAATGCTTAGGCCTACAGCTAAATATACTGAATATAAACGCAACAATTTTACTGAGTTACAGTTCATATAAGGAAATCAGTCAATTGAAATAAATAAATTAGGACCTAATCTATGGATTTCACATGACTGGGCAGGGGCGCAGCCATGGGTGGGCATGGGAAGGCATAGGCCCACCCACTAGGGAGCCAGGCCCAGCCAATCAGAATGAGTTTTTGCCCACAAAAGGGCATTATTACAAACAGAAATACTCCTGAGTTTCATCAGCTGTCCGGTTGGCTGGTCTCAGATGGTCCTGCAGGTGAAGAAGCCGGATGTTTAGGTCTTGGGCTGGCATGGTTACACGTGGTCTGCGGTTGTGAGGACATACTGCCAAATTCTCTAAAACGACATTGGAGGTGGCTTATGGTAGATAAATAAACATTACATTCTTTGGCAACAGCTCTGGTGGTCATTACTGCAGTCAGCATGCTAATTGCACGCTCCCTCAAAACTTGAGACATCTGTGGCATTGTGTTGAGTGACAAAATTGCACATTTTACAGTGGCCTTTTATTGTCCCCAGCGCAAGGTGTACCTGTGAAATGATCATGCTGTTTAATCAAATTCTTGATATGCCACACCTGCCAGGTGGATGGATAATCTTGGCAAAGGAGAAATGCTCATTAACAGGGATGTAAACAAATGTGTGCACAAAATTGGAGAGAAATAAGCTTTTTGTGCATATGGAACATTTCTGGGATCTTTGAATTCAGCTCATGAAACATGGCACCAACACTTTACATGTTGCGTTCATATTTTTGTTCAGTATAGTAGATAGACCATGTGGTTCAGGAGAAGATAGCCACATTAATTTGTTCAGTATAGTTAACTAGCGAGATAACTAGCCATATTACAAGGCATGTTTTGAATTGGCTATATTTAGTTGAAGTCGGAAGTTTACATACACTTAGGTTGGAGTCATTACAAATCGTTTTTCAACCACTCCACAAATTTCTTGTTAACAAACTATAGTTTTGGCAAGTCGGTTAGGGCATCTACTTTGTGCATGACACAAGTAACTTTTCCAATAATTGTTTACAGACAGATCATTTCACTATAATTCACTGTATCACAATTCCAGTAGGTCAGAAGTTTACGTACACTAAGTTGACTGTGCCTTTAAACAGCTTGGAAAATTCCAGAAAATGATGTCATGGCTTTAGAAGCTTCTGATAGGCTAATTGACATCATTTGATTCAATTGGAGGTGTACCTGTGGATGTATTTCAAGGCCTACCTTCAAACTCAGTGCCTCGTTGCTTGACATCATGGGAAAATCCAAAGAAATCAGACAAGACCTCAGAAAAAAAATTGTAGACCTCCACAAGTTTGGTTCATCCTTGGGAGCAATTTCCAAACGCCTGAAGGTACCATGTTCACCTGTACAAACAATAGTAGGCAAGTATAAACACCATAGGACCATGCAGGCAGAACCATGGGACCACGCAGGCAGAACCATGGGACCACGCAGGCAGAACCATGGGACCACGCAGGCAGAACCATGGGACCACACAGGCAGAACGCGTCTCAGGAAGTGATGAACATACTTTGGTGCGAAAAGTGCAAATCAATCGCAGAACAACAGCAAAGGACCTTGTGAAGATGCTGGAGGAAACAGGTACAAAAGTATCTATACCCACAATAAAACGAGTCCTATAGAACTGTTTGGCCATAATGACCATCATTATGTTCGGAGGAAATCAAATGGTGATCCTAACTGACCTAAGACAGGGAACTTTTACTAGGATTAAATGTCAGAAATTGTGAAAAGATTAGTTTAAATCTATTTGGCTAAGGTGTATGTAAACTTCCGACTTCAACTGTAGTTAATCTATCATTATATAGGCTACCTGCTGTACACATGCAGATGCTGCACACAGAGAGACGCGCTGACGGGTAGGCCTAATTCTGATCATGGTTGAAATGTAGATTTTTTTAAGTGTTTGATACTATATTTAAAAAGGAAAACACAATATTACAATTCCATGACTTTTCCATGATTTTCTGACCATAAATTCCCTCATTTGACGATTTAGAACACTGCATCCTGCTCATTCTCAAACAGCCCATTCTCAAACAGCTCATTCTCAAACAGCCCATTCTCAAACAGCCCATTCTCAAACAGCCCATTCTCAATCTGCCCATTCTCAATCTGCCCATTCTCAATCTGCCCATTCTCAAACAGCCCATTCTCAATCTGCCCATTCTCAAACAGCCCATTCTCAATCTGCCCATTCTCAAACAGCCCATTCTCAATCTGCCCATTCTCAATCTGCCCATTCTCAATCTGCCCATTCTCAATCTGCCCATTCTCAATCTGCCCATTCTCAAACAGCCCATTTTCAATCTCCTCATTCTTGGCTGTATAGTGTATGAAATATACTAATTAGGGAAGGGGAAGGGGGGAATCAGGGGAACATTTAGACACTAGGCTACTTGCAATATAGCCTAATAAATTGTTTGATTGTCTTTTATAACACATAGGTAAGGCAATAGCAATCTACTAGCCATTTATACAGTGCTTTTTATTAAACAAAAGTCATTATGTATTACAATGAAGGTCAAATCGGGGACTGTCTGTGTATTTGAATTGTTTTATGAATGTTTATTCGCTTCTGAATCTCAGTTTCTTCAGTCCAGCGAGCGGGTTTATGAGCTGTTATAACGAGTGACTCTAGTGTCGGATTACATTACATTACATTCAGTAGCCACCGCTACTGAAGGCTGGAAAGTCCTGCCTATTTCCCTCTTATTTCATTCGCTGAAAGGCCTGTCACTTCTTGGCAGAAAGATAAGCAAAGGCGCGCGGCACTCGACACATTTATAAAATACAAACAGCACTCACATTAGGGACTGCAAAAATACATTACTCATGATTAATAAAAATTGTTTATTATTGTGTCAAACAAAGCACAATGTTGGAAATCAAGAGAGAGAGAGAGATGTACTGCCAGTTTATTTTGGCTCTGTATTATGTGACTCGTTTCAGGAAACTAGGCGTGTCGCGGGTCACACGAGAGCCATTTGAACATAATTTTTTTTTAATCAAAATTAGTTTTTTGGCAGAAATGCCTTCTGGAACATGTGGACTTTCATGTGCCTTAATAACAAACTGTGTATGACAGCCAGGCACTTCTATTATATAAGGTATTATGAGCCCATGGTCATCTACAGTATTAGGCATTTATTCAGTATTGTAATTCCTTCATCTAATAAATGTGTTTATTCAGGATTTTGCTGGTCTCAGTACAGGAAGTGTGGTTCTCCTGGTCTCCAGGTACCAGTGCTGTGGGAAAGGATGCTAGGCTTAGACACGGCTCAGAGGTGATGTGGCTAAAATGCCAGGGATGACTTTTGTCCCAGTCTGCCCCTGGTAGTCTACACCAAGTACATTGAGAGAGAGCGCCATGTTCAACTATGGCTAGAGGTTTCAAATAAAACAAGTGAGGTGTGCCATATGCAGACACGCAAATGTAGTTGTTCTTTGCTTTTCATTACAAATCGGACAAATAAGCCATCTTATCAGGGGAAAACAAAATCCACGCCTCTCGTCTTTCTACGCGCGCTGTTTTTCTTTATGATAGCCAATTGACTTTGTGGCTGTGGTACGTTGTGTAGTAACGACCGTTGTATAGCAGCATGACTCACCCTAATATTATCTACTTCCGGTACCGTTGCGGGACACCAGTGCTTGGCAAGTGGTAGTGAAGGCCAGTGTCCAGATGTTGCCGTTCATGCCCTACCCATTGAGTAGTAGACTGTGTCAAGGAGACATCTAGAGGGTTATCAATATTATGTAGGCTATCCTACTTGAAATACAATGGGATTGGGGAAAAAGGCCACGTTAGCTACCGCGAGCGACAGTGATACAGCAGCTGCCCAGTGGAAACAGGTCAGCAAGCAGCTCAATACACTGGTGCACTAGTCATTTGAACAGGTGTCGACTCGTTGTACAGCCCAATCAGCCTCGCAAAAAGGTTGAGTGGCAACAAATCTACCCAATTAGCTGAATCCTTTACAACTACTCGTTGCCCCTTAATATTGCAGTAGAAACAAATACTGCGTCCTTTTTTTTACTGCAGTAATTTCAGTTATTGCATCCGAAACACCACAGTTGAATGCAGTTTCAAACCTGTATTCTGTTTTGTAAGGGACCATAGCACCACAGTGGTGTCATAATACCCATAAAACCTAGTGGTCAAACAGGTTAATGTTCCAATCCCCCCCCCCCCGAAGCTACCTATATTGAAACCGTTATAGTATGGCAGACAAGTGAGGATGCTGTGAAACTGTTACTATCCTCCACTGGGACATGTTAAATATTGCAGCATAGGAAGATTCATTTTATGTTCCTCTTAACTTATGTAGCGAAATGTAATGAAGCCAAATTCCCAGAGCAGTGGAAAGAGCCCACAGCCATGACATCACAAAACTGATACAGAAGGAAAGCATGGCAAAAAAACAAACATGAACACTCCCAGTGTCAAGGCTGAGGATTGAGAAGCAATGCAGAGGCCAAACTATAGGCAACTTGTTTCCTTTAATCACATGATGCAACATACAAGATGCAGCCTGAGGTCCATGATTGTGTGGCAGTGACCGACAGCAAAAATGACTTGGTACAGTTAAAAGATTCAACCACCCATTTAAAAAAAAAAATGCTTGTACAGACATGGGTTAAGTCCTGAGCTTACAGACTAGTACTAAAACACTTGAAGTAATCATTCTAGAGTTTGAAGTCAACAAGTTACTATATCATTTTGTTTACTTGATAGCTACCTAAACAAATAGCTAGCTAGAATGAAGGGTTAATAAGATAAAAAAAATTCATTAAAAGATTTAAAAGCAATACAAATAAAGTTGTCCAGTAGGCATCTACATAGGGAGCTAAGAGCTGTGTTGTCAGTCATTTCCCAGCAACTTCAGTAAAAAGGCAGATCCTCAGGAGGACTTAGCATAGACACGTTGCCAAACCTGCAGAGGAGAGCCAGTCAGACGTTCATGGTAGTATTCACCAGCAAAAGGTTTGGCAACAGGAAACAAGAATTCTAATTGGACAAGTTCAGATAGTGAACACAACCCAGGAGTAGTGCTGTGGCTAAAGACAGACATGGTTAAGGTTAGACACCATGGTTGTGTTTGAGGAATTGTAGTAAAAAAACTAATTTTATAGTACAGATTACCAACTCACTTTGAGCCCTTGTACTTCTCCCTGATGGCCTGTTGGGGGCGACTGTAGGCACTGAGGTACATCTTGTGGAGGTCCTTGAGGCAGGGTGCGATCTCTGCCAGGGTGTAGCCAGTGAAGGTGTACAAGGCCTCAGGCTGGAAAAACAGATGCCACAGTTAACGCAGTGAGTCTTTACAAACCAGTCTAACTAGGACGTCAGGTAGCTTAGCAGTTAGAGAATTGGACAGTAACCAAAAGGACGCTTAAAAAAAAAAGCCGACAAAGTGAAAAATATGCTGATGTGCCCTTGAGCAAGGAACGCCAGCCTAACTTGCACCAGGGTGCCATACTAGGACTGACCCTGTCAAACATGTCACTGCTCCCACCTGGTGTAGGACTTTCTAAACTCTGCAAAAAAGAAACATCCCTTTTAGGAACCTGTCTTTCAAAAGAAAGAGTAGAAATTGGTAGGAAATGAAGGTCACAGTTATGAAAACTTAAGGACACAAGAGGCCATTCTACGGACTCTGAAAAAAACACCAAAAGAAAGATCCAAGATCCCTGCGTGAACATGCCTTAGGCTTGCTGCAAGGAGGCATGAGGACTGCAATAAAATGTCCGTACTGTGAGACGCCTAAGACAGCGCTACAGGAAGACAGGACGGACAGCTGATAGTCCTCGCAGTGGCAGACCACGTGTAACACCTGCACAGGATCGGTACATCCAAACATCACACCTGCGGGACAGGTACAGGATGGCAACAACTGCCAGAGTTACAGCAGGAACGCACAATCCCTCCATCAGTGCTCAGACTGTCCGCAATAGGCTGAGAGGCTGGACTGAGGGCTTGTAGGCCTGTTGTAAGGCAGGTCCTCACCAGACGTCACCTGTGGACGCAAACCCACTGTCGCTGGACCAGACAGGCAAAAAGTGTTCACTGACGAGTTGCGGTTTTGTCTCACTATGGGTTGTGGTCGGATTCGAGTTTATCGTCAAAGGAATGAGATGCACCGAGGCCTGTACTCTAGAGCGGGATCAATTTGGAGGTGGAGGGTCCGTCATGGTCTGCCTGCTGTCACACACTGCCCCAATCTGAATGCTGTGTTACAGGGAAGACATCCTCCTCCATCATGTGGTACCCTTCCTGCAGGCTCATCCTGACCCTCCAGCATGACAATGCCACCAGCCGTACTGCTCATTCTGTGCGTGATTTCCTGCAAGACCGGAATGTCAAGTGTTCTGCCATAGCCAGCGAAGAGCCCGGATCTCAATCCCATTGAGCACGTCTGGGACCTGATGGATCAGAGGGTGAGGGCTAGGGCCATTCCCCCCAGAAATGTCCGGGAACTTGCAGGTGCCTAGGTGGAAGAGTGGGGTGACATCTCACAGCAAGAACTGGCAAATCGGGTGCAGTCCATGAGGAAGAGATGCACTGCAGTACTTAATGCAGCTGGTGGCCACACCAGATACTGACTTACTTTTGACCCCCCCCCCCCCCCCCCCNGGGGGGGGGGGGGGGGGCGGAGGAGTTACCCCAGTGTGATGATGCAATAGTCGGCATAGGAGCATGAGACCAACGGCCATCAGAGTAGAGCAGACAGGCATGTCTTACCCAGAGGGACCTGTTGAGGGTGTAGTTGGCCAGACAGAAAGCTGCAGCTGCCACCATAGAGGGGAAGTATTGCAGGAACGGATCCACTTCCAACATGCTCAGCTCTGCCACATACTGATAGTGAAGTTAACAAAAACACTTGTTAACTGCAGCAACACACTCCTGCACATTAAAAATGTATGTTGATAAGCCATTTAGTCAACTGGAAATACACCCTACATCAGGTTTGGGCAATTCCAGTCCTCAGGGGTCTGATTGGTGTCGCCCCCACCCTCAGCAAACATTTGATTTAAACCAATAGCATTTAACTAAAGATTATGATTAGTTGCATACGAGTCAGATGTGTTCTGGGGGCGAGGACTGGAGTCGCCCTACAGGGTTACTCATTGGGTTTTATTTAACCAGGTGAGAACACATTCTTACAAAGAATGACTAAACTATTGAACACTTCGTTCAGAGTACTGACTGATGTACCCGGATACCTTTCTGCTAGCCTCAAGGCAAATTTTAAAAATAGCACAGCAATCATGCAGTCAGATATGAGCATCTAGTTCTCTGTAAGTACCAGGGCGAGGCTTTCAGTCTTGAAGCAGACTGCTTGGACGGTGAGGAAATGGCGGAGGAACTGGTGTGTGGTGGGGACGGTCATGTCGAAGGCCAGCACTTTCAGCAAGAAGTGTTCCATACGAAGCAGCTGCTTCTTGGTGTACGTGTCATCTGTGATGTACACAAAGTCATCCACCTCCGGAGGGTAGATCTCCTCGTATTTACTACCAGAGAACGAAAAGGGTTAACACTAAAAAAGCCAATTTACCGCAGCTGAAAGTGAACCACCTCCCTACAGATCACTAGTTCTGGCATAGTCCTGTGAACAGACACCAACAAGAGTTTTGTTCACAAACAAACTCTCCTCAATTTGTAACATGAGCACTTACGCAGCCAGCAGAAGTGCAGCGGTGCCCACCAGCTGCAGCTTGTCCCGGAGTACAGACATGCAGGAGAGGAAGCGGTCCATGTAGTTGACAGCCAGGTAGATAGTCTCACCACACAGCTTGTACTCCTGGCCAACCTCTACCAGCCAGTCCACCAGGATGACACGCATGCAGTTGGTGATATCCGGCTGCTTCCGCATGTAGCCAGACTTCGGACGGCACTTTATCTGGAACCGAGGGTTAAAGAGACTTTACCACCTTCAGTTACAATTTAAAACAGGCAAATCTAAAGAACATTTCTATTTAACTGGTGTGAGGTTAACAGCAGGATAAAAGCTAAATACAAAAAGCCAGGCAAGCTACAACTAAAGTGCTGGAGTGTAAAGCCACAGTGGCTGCCATGACTGATCCAGGTAGGGAAGTAGACCTAAACATGGTGATATAGGGATGTGAACACTGCATTTCATTTAACACAGATACCCTTAAGTCAATAGAGGCATAGAAGACATTTAAACTAGTAGCCATATCGTTCGAGTGCGCACTTCACTCTCGCGTAAGTGTTTGTGGATTTCCTCAGAATATTCTGCCAGACACATTACATTCTGAGTGGTGAGAGCCTCGTTATCTGGGAGAGACTGCATAGAAGTGTCCATGCATGACCCTGCAAAACAAAAGGTTTACTGTTAAGTGAGTCAGTGCTGTGAACATGAAGTGAAAATGGACTGCATCACCGCACCCTTGGTGTTTAATGCGCCACAGGCCGACCTCACCTGAGCTCAGGTCCAGGAAGACACGGAAATGTTTATGTTGCATGGCAGCAGTTTCCTCGTCCATCACCTGAGGCTCTGCAGCCACTAGTTCACCAGAGGCTGGGATGACGACCTCACATGGCTCATCCACATAGATGTCAGCGCTAGAGCTTGAGGGACAACCCAAGAGATTGGTGTGGGAGTTGTCCGAAAGAGAGCCACGTTTGGAAAAAGGAACTCCCTAAAAACAAAAACAAGATGATCAGCCAATATGAAGAGGCTTTGGACGCAGAAAAGTTGTCAAACTACTCACCTGACCAAAGGATCGACTGTGCTGTTCGTTTTCTGTTAAGACGCCGAGTATAGTCCTCTGTTTAGCCCGGTCCATCCGGGATGAATCCATCCTATTGGAGGCCAGAACATTTTCCTGGCTGCTACGGCTGGCCAGACGGGTGACGGCGCTGAAGTTCATCTTTAAAACAGTTAAACAGCTAGAAGTAAAAGCGATTATACATCAGAGGGTAAACAAACCAAAATGTACCTAGTGGAACTGTATAAACTGGCTGCCATGACTACCGACAGTGAGGGCTTAACACGTTCGCAGGTCGCCTTGAATTGTTATACAAAAATAAAGCTCAGTTAGCTGGTTAACTAACCTATTATCGCATTAAAGCCATGAAAAGACAACCGAAACGAAGTAAAAAAACAATGTGTGCACGATGTGTCAAGCCAACGCTTCAAATGTTTGGCTTGTTAAAGGTAGCTTGCAACCTGAACAGTTTCAATTTAAACTTGTGTGTATATATATATATATATATATATATATATATGCTACAAACCTTGGTTATGTGTTACACAGCCGATGATGCACAAAATAGATAAGACCAAAACAAATCCTTGTAAGTAGTTAGTCGTGGTATGACGGGTTTATATTGGCCTGCGCACCGATCAGCTGTTTCAGATTGACACTAATTCCAATCCACCGCTCTCCGGTGCGCCGTCCAATCACAGCCGACGACGAGAACACGTGGTGACGTTTTCCATAGCAACGCGAGAACGTTTCCATAGCAACGCGAGGAAGCTCCCATAGCAACGTGAGGACGCTTCCATAGCAACGTGAGGACGCTCCCATGCTTCTATGTTTACATGCAATAGCACGGCAAGCAATATTAGGCTACAATCTCAAAGGAAAGCGTTGTCTTGAACTGAATGATCGTTGTTAATATTTTTTTTATGCTTAATCTGTCAGTGTTTCAGACAGGGGAAAAAAAAGATTTGCCTGGCTAACCAGACTCATTGAGGGATTCTATTAAACTGGCCTCCGGTTGAACCGGGCAATGGTCCGTCATGTGACCGAGCTTAAACTGGTGAGGGAGATGCACCCTGCTCGGTCATGTTGTCAACAAGGCAGCAATGCAACTTCTCTTTTCCATAAACTATATCTTTGGGATTTTCTAATTAGTTCTCTTTGGGAAGACAGATAAAGTGTTTTTTATCAAAAGCAATCACTTTTAAATTTGAAAACTGAATCCTACTCATTACTCCACATTCCAAAGTAAGTGAGTATGGCTGGGGGGTGGTCGGGAGTTTGAGAATTTAGCATTTTTCAAATACAGATTCAACCATAAAGACCAGGTAGGTTTTCCAATGCCTCGCAACGAAGGGCACCGATTGGTAGATGGGTAAAAAAAAGCAGATATTGAATATCCCTTTGAACATGGTGAAGTTATTAATTACACTTTTGATGGTGTATCAATACATCCTGTCACTACAAAGATACAGGTGTCCTTTCTAACTCAGTTGCCGGAGAGGAAGGAAACTGCTCAGGGATTTCACCATGAGGCCAATGGTGACTTTATGGGTGTTTTCACATATAGTCCTCTTTAAAAGAACCAATCTCAGTCCTCTTTAAAGTTAATTCTGAGGTAAAAAAAAGAAAGCAACATAACTCAGTTCCCTGTGTATTCACACTGCCCATGCCTTTGAATGCTCAGCTCTCTTACCAGTTCACTTAAAAAATGTTGTGGTCTGAGTCCTCTTTGCATTCACATTGCTATTAGAAAATAACCAAGATATTTTTCCAACATTTACTCAATAGAGCCCCAAAGTGGAGGGAAAAAGGCCATGTTAGCTACCGCGGGCGACACCGTGATACACCAGCTGCCCAGTGGAAGCAGGTCAGCAAGCAGCTCAATACACTGGTGCACTAGTCATTTGAACAGGTGTTGACTCGTCGTACAGCCCAATCAGCCTCGCAAAAAGGTCTTGAGTGGCAACAAATCTGCCCAATTAGCTGAATCGCTATCACTACAACCACTGGTCGCCATATAGAGTACCACAGTATGAGTCATAATACCTATAAAACCTAGCGGTCAAATAGGGAAATGGTTCCAATCGTTTTTCCACCATTCATTTTTCCCCATAGGGGATTTTAGAAACACTTAAAATAAGGTCTGTGTTTCATTTAGGCTTACCCTGGCGTGACGTTTTGATAAAAGTCACCTTGATCTAGAGAGATTTACATGGTTATCAAAATGTCACACCAGGGTAAGCTTACATGAAACACAGACCTTATTTTAATTGTTTCTAAAATCCCCCCATGGGAAACATGAATGGTGGAAAAATTATTGGAACCATTTCCTTGTTTGACTGCAAAGTTTCATGGGTATTATGATTCATTCTGTGGTACTCTATACACTCTGTCATGTAAACACAGTGCAGGACAAGCCATACCATCAGAACCTGTTATCGGACAGCCAGGGATGTCATTACATACATTTTTGGAAGCTAATAGTTAGCATTTAGTTCCAAAATAAGACATACTTATTATAATCAAAATATAACATTTACATGTAAAAATGACTGGTAACAGCAAAAATGTCAGAAGAATAGCAGATTAAATAATGCTTTAATTAAAAATGTTATACTCAAATTTCTACCGCCAACCTGCCCATCTTTTTTTTAGTTTGTGGCACTAATGTGAGGGGCTACGGCAGAGGGAAGAATGTTGCAGCAGCAGGAATCATGTAGAATAATAGTGAAGACTTCAAAACTATGAAATAACACATATGGAATCATATAGTAACCAAAATAGTGTTAAACAAATACAAATGTATTTTATATTCGAGATTCTTCAAAGTAGCCATCCTTTGCCTTGAAGACAGCTGTGAGTTTGGATACATTGACAAGTCCTGGATATTGTCCTGCTTCAATTACTCTAATAATCAAGTTTTTTTATAATAAGGAGATCACTTTAATATCTGTCCCCTCCTCCTACCGCTCACACAGAGTAGCAGTGTTTCTGGACTGGTCGGCCTGAACACTGTCCTACTACAGAGTCATCTCTGACACGCTGACCCACTTGTACACATTCCACACAACATTCACTGAGACCCTCTACCTAGGGTTTTATCCTGACACCTCAGTGTCCCTGTGTCAGGTAGAAAAGCTAAATGGGAGTTTGACTATTATCGCCACTAACACCACAGTGTTCTTTTGTCAGGTTAAACAGCCTATTTTTTTATTGAACCTTTATTTAACTAGGCAAGTCAGTTAAGAACAAGTTCTTATTTACAATGCTGGCCTAGGAACAGTGGGTTAACTGCCTTGTTCAGGTGCAGAACGACAGATTTTTACCTTGTCAGCTCAGGGATTTGATCTAGCAACCTAGGCTACCTGCCACCCCAACAGACTATAGACACACACACACACACACACACACACACACACACACACACACACACACACACACACACACACACACACACACACACACACACACACACACACACACACACACACACACACACACACACACACACACGACAAGAGACTATTATCCCCTCTCAATAAAGTGATATTAACATGAGAATAAAGAATAACCATGTGACATACTGTATACTAGGGCTGGGCAGTATACCGTATGTTACTATTTACCAGTATTGATGCAGAGAGTGGTTTGGGGATGCGAAGTTTCCGCTCCCTCTGGACAGAAGAAAGACAGAAAGTCCACTTCGAGTTACCTTCACCAATTTAACAGTACCCAAGCATGAGACTAGATATGGATCAGTCAAAAGGCAGTGATCCGCTTTCTACGAAAAACGTCACTCACACTGGGCCCTAATCATCCTCTGCATGACCATCGGAACAAGACTCAGGTCTTTACCACACCTGCCACCACAGATGATTCATCCTCACTCTCATCAGGTTCAACTTCTGAGCCATCAGAGACAGCAGAATACGGTTTGTATTTAAAAAAATATATAATTTAACTAGGCAAGTCAGTTAAGAACAAATTCGTATTTACACTGACACCGGGAAACAGTGGGTTAACTGTCGTATTCAGGGGCATAACGACCGATGTTAACCTTGTCAGCTCGGGGATTCTATCCAGCAACCTTTCAGTTACTGGCCCAATGCTCTAACCACTAGGCTACCTGCCACCCCAATTTCCACAGTGCCATGTAGGGCTGCACGATTTTGACAACAAATCTAGGCATTATTTTTTGTAAGAGGAAACATTAAATGTTGCGACAGATTATAGGGTCCCACTCCCCTGGGAAACACTGACCAACACTTTGGTTCCTACCCTATTACAATAACACCTCCATAGAGATCCTATTACTATTCCAATTTCTTATTCTATGAATTCAAACAACACTGTATTCAACGTGCCCACTATCACACTCCAACTAGGCTATAGAATTTGAATAATTTTTCTATTTCCATGATTCCAACAGTTCACCAGTGTTTTGATCTATATTGCAAGTGAAATTGCCGTTGCAATACTTGGTTAAAAATAAAGCCTCGAATTGTTGTCAAAATCGTGCAGCCCTGTGTGATAGTGTGGAAATGATCAGCCTTACAGTATATTAGGTACAGCGCTACAGTATATTAGGTTTAACCCTGCAGTGTATTAGCCTCAGCCTTACAGTATATTAGGTACAGCGCTACAGTATATTAGGTTTAACACTGCAGTGTATTAGGCCCAGCCTTACAGTATATTAGG
>QNTS01005438.1:90542-109516 GCA_003317085.1 Hucho hucho
AAAACTACTTCATGTATCATAAATATACTACACATAAAACTACCTTCTGTATCATAAATATACTACACACAAAACTACCTTCTGTATCATAAATATAGGACACATAAAACTACTTCATGTATCGTAAATATAGGACACAAAACTACTTCATGTATCGTAAATATACCACACGTAAAACTACTTCATGTATCATAAATATACTACACATAAAACTACCTTCTGTATCATAAATATACTACACACAAAACTACCTTCTGTATCATAAATATAGGACACATAAAACTACTTCATGTATCATAAATATAGGACACATAAAACTACTTCATGTATCATAAATATAGGACACATAAAACTACTTCATGTATCATAAATATACTACACATAAAACTACTTCATGTATCATAAATATAGGACACATAAAACTACTTCATGTATCATAAATATAGGACACATAAAACTACTTCATGTATCATAAATATAGGACACATAAAACTACTTCATGTATCATAAATATACTACACATAAAACTACCTTCTGTATCATAAATATAGGACACATAAAACTACTTCATGTATCATAAATATACTACACATAAAACTACCTACTGTATCATAAATATACAGAAAGACAGTCAGAAACATTGGTAAATACATGTTTATAATGTTTCCAACACGTAAAACACCACAAACACCATTTTATACATTGACATATAAGTCTCTATTGGTAACTACTGTAATGTTTCCTTTGATCTCAAATGGAACCCTACTGCACTATATAGGAAATAGGGTGCCATAAGGCTCTGGTCTAATGTAGTGCACTCTATAGGGAATAGTGTGCCATAGGTCTCTAGTCTAAAGTAGTGCACTATATAGGGAATAGGGTGCCATAGGTCTCTGGTCTAAAGTAATGCATTATATAGTGAATAGTGTGCCATAGGTCTCTGGTCTAAAGTAGTGCACTATATAGGGAATAGGGTGCCATAGGGCTCTGGTCTAAAGTAGTGCACTATGTGGGGATTAGGGTGCCATAGGGCTCTGGTCTAAAGTAGTGCACTATATAGGAAATAGGGTGCCATAGGGGACGCACCCCACTGTGTTTGAGTGACCTTAAAGGGTTATTTAAACAGAGCTATGTGTGATGCAGTATCTGTAGCTTACAGTAAACAAAACGGGGATTGAATGAAAGTTGAAACCATATAGTCTGATGATTAAATCAATTCTGCCTTAACCCACAGCTGCTTAGCAGCATCATTGTTTTTTGTTTAGGCGTTGTGGGACAGATGTATCGCGTTGGAGCTGTCAAATCAGCAAACGGCTCCTGGTGTTATACCTGTGCTGGACATTGCCATTGGATGTGTCTAGTTGCATTAGTAATGACCTCATGTAGCTGTGTTACACGTTGGAACACTGGATCGTGTATTGTAATCTACACCTCGATTGGCTGATATAAAATCCTTATAATGGTTTCATTTGAGTGTCATTATTTCAAACGGATATTCCGTTGTCGGTTGTTGCTGGAGAGCGCCTGAAACTGGCCACTTACAGTATAAGTATAACTTAACTGTAGCTAAAATAATACAATATGTATCTGCATCACTGACACATTTTACATTGACTAACTGAAAGCTACAGTAACTTATGTATGATTGATTGATTGATTGTCATCAACTGTAATGTTAAATGATGGTTGATTCCTGGCAGGAAGAAACGGCTGCTATTTCAATAGCATCAGTCGAGATAAGCATAGATCCATTAAGATGTGTGTGTGTGTCAGGATACAGAGGATATGTGTGTGTGTGTGTGTTTTACGACAGACCACATCTGTGTGTGTGTATGTGTGTGTGTGTGTTAGGACACGGAGGAGATGGGGTTATGGGGAGAGCCCATCTGTGTGAGGACTTTGTCCAGCCACTGCAGAGGGCCGTGCAGGTGCACCTCTATCCAGCAGGGGGTGCTGGTGACATCCTGACGGTGGTACTCTGCACCCCAGCCCTGCATAGAAGAAGAGGAAGTAAATACAAAGTTATCAGAGTGTTCAACTGGACGTTTTGGAACATTCGGATAGAAATATGTTATGTAGAACAAACATGCCTCTCAGACAAAGTATCACACCTGCTCTATTCATGGAATTTCTATGTGCAACATTCGACAACGTTTGGCAATTGAATGTGGCCCAGTTGGGTCGTATTGATTAGTGCACACTGTAGCAAAACATCGCAAAAGGATTTGGCAACAGAAAACACAAGTTCAAGTAATCCCTCCCTGCAGTCCCTCCCAGTAGTCCCTCCCTGCAGTCCCTCCCAGTAGTCCCTCCCTGTAGTCCCTCCCTGCAGTCCCTCCCTGTAGTCCCTCCCTGCAGTCCCTCCCAGTAGTCCCTCCCTGCAGTCCCTCCCAGTAGTCCCTCCCAGTAGTCCCTCCCTGTAGTCCCTCCCAGTAGTCCCTCCCTGTAGTCCCTCCCTGTCCGTTTTCTTCTGTTTGGTGCGTAGTGAATATGACTTTGGTGTGTGTATGTGTGTATGTGTGGCAACTTGAGGATCTTGTGTACACATTTGCATGTACGTGCATGCACGTGTGTGTGTACGTGTGTGTAACGAGATACAACCGTGACCAATATATGTGTGTGTAGTGGTCTTGGAACACTCTCACTCCAGGCGGGAGCCAAATATCAGAATAACATGGTGTTGAGTTACCGTGGTGTTGAGTTACCGTGGAAACAGCGCTTTCTACCTAATGACTTCTTCTTACAAAGTTGTGCAAATCATAAAACCATTTAGAAATATTTGGCAAACATAAAAAGATATTCAATGCCATCTGTAGTTTGTGGGCTGTTAAGATCTGTGCTGTAAAATATTACAACATTCTTTCTTGAAGTTCCTAAACAATGTTGTTTCTCCAGAGCCAAGTATCAGAATAACATGGTGTTGAGTTACCGTGGAAACAACGTAGACATCTCCTCTTTTCGCTCACAAAGTTTCAGTGCTGCATTCACTGCCCATGCAGACTCTCTTATAACCCACCCTCTAACACCTGACCCTTCACCCCTGACCTCTAACCACACCCTCTACCCCTGATCTCTAACCCCTGACCTCTAACCCCTGACCCCATAGTTACCTTGACGAAGCTCATGCGTATAGTGCACATCTTGGTGAGTTCGTAGACCACCTCAAAGCCGTGGTTGACGGACTGAGAGAGGAGCTCGGCGAACAGCTGGTTGTTGAAGATCTTCAGACTACAGCCACTGGGGATCTTACATACGGTGGTGGCATGGAAACCATGCTGATAGTTACAGTTACGACTCTGGACGAAGATACTGCTGTCACTCAGACACTCTGCATAGACCTCACCACCTACGTAGTAGAGATGGACACCTGGAGGGGGGAGGGGGGGAGAGAGCCAGAAGGGTTAAAATCTTTGAGCTCATTGCTATCTGCTACCCTCTTGGCAGAGAAGAGGATGTACGGAGAGACATGAATAAGTAGAAAATAAAATCACTCCAATAATGTCATTATTTTCTAGCAGTAGCATACAATAACAGTTTGCGTTATTTGAAAACTGACTATATTTATGGATCACTCCCTGGTTCCTAGCAGAGTTTCCCAGTGTAATGTCTCCAAAGCAAGCTATCATGGCACTATCATTCCAGAGTAATGTCTCCAAAGCAAGCTATCATGGCACTATCATTCCAGAGTAATGTCTCCAAAGCAAGCTATCATGGCACTATCATTCCAGAGTAATGTCTCCAAAGCAAGCTATCATGGCACTATCATTCCAGAGTAATGTCTCCAAAGCAAGCTATCATGGCACTATCATTCCAGAGTAATGTCTCCAAAGCAAGCTATCATGGCACACCTAGCTGAGTGTTTCATCCCTTGCCAAGACAGAGCGGTAATGGTCTCCTTATAAACCAGCCATGTCTGGATAGCTTCACTTCACTCATGTCTGATCCCCTGTGTGTGTGTTTGTGTTTGTGTGTGTGTGTGTGTTTGTGTAATGGGGGACTGAGGGATGTGGGAGGAGGCCCAAACTTGGCTCCTCTCCGACCCCTCCCACCCCTCCGACCCCTCCTATTTCCCTAGTTCCCAACACCACACACGTGTTTTTGACAGCAGCCCATGGCAACGTTTTATCTTCATCCAATGTTGGCACGGCAACAAAGATCTGACACCATGAGAAAAGCCAACAGGCCAGGCTGTTCCAGGTCATATGGGCCTCTTTCACACTCACACCCACACCCACACCCACACACACAGAGAGAGACCTATAACAGCCATGGTACATGGTTTGGCGCCAGTCTAAGTGAGAGACCAGCAGGACTTTTCCTCTGTTACTGAACACTCTCTTTAATAAAAGAAGAAGACATGTTACTATGTCTGCATCCCGGCTTCAAATGGCTTCCTATGGCTCCCTATGGCTTCAAATGGCTCCCTATGGCTCCCCGTCGCTCCCTCTGGCTCCCTATGGCTTCAAATGGCTCCCTATGGCTCCCCATCGCTCCCTATGGCTCCCAGAGGTCTCTAGTCAAAAGGAATACACTATATAAGGAATTGAGTACCATTAGGGAGGCACAGTGGCTGATGGCTAGTTGTTTACAATGTGAAACAAACACTCATAATGAGTGAACACTTTATTAAAAAAGGGTCATTTTCATTTTCACTATTTTCCTTTGCCTCTGTGTGTGCGCGTGTGTGTGTGCTTTCCGCCTCTGCGTGTGTGTTCTCACCTTTTCCTATGTGCCTGCGTGTGTGTTCTCACCTTTTCCTATGTGCCTGCGTGTGTGTTCTCACCTTTTCCTATGTGCCTGCGTGTGTGTTCGATGGTTGAGTTGCGGTTGACATTAGACAACAGGCCGAGACAGAAGCGGTTCTTGTTGTTGGAGGGGTCGGTGAAGCCGTCCACCAGTACGCTACGGGACGAGGCGTGGAACGTCTCTCCGACACGGTTATTCAGCTCGTAGTACGCCACTGAACACCAGTACTCTGGCTCCTCATAACACACAGGCCGCAGGTCTACACAGAGAGGAAGGGGTTAAGGCGTCCACATGCTCCAGGACCAAACAGTTGAAAAATACTGCACCAAATATCTAAGTTAGATGTACAATTGCGTGACTAAGAAACTCCACGGCAAAAAAAACGTCAAAATTAACGACAGATTTCTTGAGTTATCTTAGAATAATTCAGTCTATTTTGAGGAAGTGTACAGTCGTGGCCAAAAGTTTTGAGAATGACACAAATATAAATTTTCACAAAGTCTGCTGCCTCAGTTTGTATGATGGTAATTTGCATATACTCCAGAATGTCATGAAGAGTGATCAGAGGAATTGCAAAGTGACTCTTTGCCATGCAAATGAACTGAATCCACAAAAAACATTTCTACTGCATTTCAGCCCTGCCACAAAATGACCAGCTTACATCATGTCAGTGATTCTCTCGTTAACACAGGTGTGAGTGTTGACAAGGACAAGGCTAGAGATCACTCTGTCATGCTGATTGAGTTCGAATAACAGACTGGAAGCTTGAAAAGGAGGGTGGTGCTTGAAATCATTGTTCTTCCTCTGTCAACCATGGTTTCCTGCAAGGAAACACGTGCCGTCATCATTGCTTTGCACAAAAAGGGCTTCACAGGCAAGGATATTGCTGCCAGTAAGATTGCACCTAAATCAATCATTTATCAGATCATCAAGAACTTCAAGGAGAGCGGTTCGACTGTTGTGAAGAAGGCTTCAGGGCACCCAAGAAAGCCCAGCAAGTGCCAGGACCATCTCCTGAAGTTGATTCAGCTGCGGGATCGGGGCACCACCAGTACAGAGCTTGCTCAGGAATGGCAGCAGGCAGGTTTGAGTGCATCTGCACGCACAGTGAGGCAAAGACTTTTGGAGGGTGGCCTGGTGTCAAGAAGGGCAGCAAAGAAGCCACTTCTCTCCAGGAAAAACATCAGGGACAGACTGATATTCTGCAAAAGGTACAGGGATTGGACTGCTGAGGACTGGGGTAAAGTAATTTTCTCTGATGAATCCCCTTTCCAATTGTTTGGGGCATCCGGAAAAAAGCTTGTCTCGACTCAACTCTTTGGCCTGAATGCCAAGCGTCACGTATGGAGGAAACCTGGCACCATCCCTACGGTGAAGCATGGTGGTGGCAGCATCATGCTGTGGGGATGTTTTTTAGCAGCAGGGACTGGGAGACTAGTCAGGGTTGAGGGAAAGATGAACGGAGTAAAGTACAGAGAGATCCTTGATGAAAACCTGCTCCAGAGCGCTCAGGACCTCAGACTAGGGCGAAGGTTGACGTTCCAACAGAACAACGACCCTAAGCACACAGCCAAGACAACGCAGGAGTGGCTTTGGGACAAGTCTCTGAATGTCCTTGAGTGGCCCAGCCAGAGCCCGGACATGAACCCGATCCAACATCTCTTGAGAGACCTGAAAATAGCTGTGCAGTGACACTCCCCATCCAACCTGACAGAGCTTGAGAGGATCTGTAGTGAAGAATGGGAGAAACTCCCCAAATACAGGTGTGCCAAGCTTGTAGCGACGTACCCAAGAAGACGTAAGGTTGTAATCGCTGCCAAAGGTACTTCAACAAAGTACTGAGTAAAGGGTTTGAATACTGATGTAAATGTGATATTTAAGTTTTTTTTATTTTTAATACATTTGCAAAAATTTCTAAAAACCTGTTTATGCGTTGTCATTATGGGGTATTGTGTCTATAATTATTAGGGGAAAAAACAATATAATACATTTTAGAATAAGGCTGTAACGTAACAAAATGTGGAAAAAGTCAAGAGGTCTGAATACTTTCCGAATGCACTGTAGCTTAGGTGGGACAACCACATATCACAGTCGTAGTAAGCACATTTTCCCCCAATAAAGCAGATATCAGCAGAGTCAGTATTAGTAGGAAAAGACAAGTGCTTGGATTAGTTTAAGAAAAGCATTATGCTCATATATATATATTTTTTTTTACCTATGTGCGGAGCTGAGAAGGTGAGCTTGTGTGTGTTGGAGGAGTCTCCAGGCTTGATATCCTCTGTTGGGACCGTCTCCATCATGCTATAGGGGGGAGGTGGGGTCTCTGCTGGGAGGAGGGGAATGGAGGGGAGACAGAAGGGGGAGGAGGGAGCAGAGGGGGGGAAAGGAAGAGAAATTACAACACATCAAAAGTAAAAAAATACCCATAGCTACAAAAGGATTAACTATAACTATCTTTATTCAGATGATTACTGCAAAGTTACTGTTTTTTAATACTAGTAGTAGTACTGTATTACAATACTACAAGTAGTACTGTACTACAATACTACTAGTAGTACTGTATTCCAATACTAGTAGTAGTACTGTATTACAATACTAGTAGTAGTACTGTATTACAATACTAGTAGTAGAACTGTATTACAATACTACTAGTAGTACTGTATTACAATACTACTAGTAGTCCTGTATTACAATACTAGTAGTAGTACTGTATTCCAATACTAGTAGTAGTACTGTATTCCAATACTAGTAGTACTGTACTACAATACTACAAGTAGTACTGTATTACAATACTACTAGTAGTCCTGTATTACAATACTACTAGTAGTCCTGTATTACAATACTAGTAGTAGTACTGTATTACAATACTACTAGTAGTCCTGTATTACAATACTACTAGTAGTCCTGTATTACAATACTACTAGTAGTCCTGTATTACAATACCAGTAGTAGTCCTGTATTACAATACCACTAGTAGTACTGTATTACAATACCAGTAGTAGTCCTGTATTACAATACTAGTAGTAGTACTGTATTCAAATACTACTAGTAGTACTGTACTACAGTACTACAAGTAGTACTGTATTATAATACTACTAGTAGTGCTGTATTACAATACTACTAGTAGTACTGTATTACAATACTACTAGTAGTACTGTATTACAATACTACTAGTAGTCCTGTATTACAATACTACTAGTAGTCCTGTATTACAATACTAGTAGTAGTACTGTATTACAATACTACTAGTAGTACTGTATTACAATACTACTAGTAGTACTATATTACAATACTAGTAGTAGTACTGTATTACAATACTACTAGTAGTCCTGTATTACAATACTACTAGTAGTACTGTATTACAATACTACTTGTAGTACTGTATTACAATACCAGTAGTAGTCCTGTATTACAATACCAGTAGTAGTACTGTATTACAATACCACTAGTAGTACTGTATTACAATACTACTAGTAGTACTGTATTACAATACCAGTAGTAGTCCTGTATTACAATACCACTAGTAGTCCTGTATTACAATACTAGTAGTAGTCCTGTATTACAATACTAGTAGTAGTCCTGTATTAAAATACTACTAGTAGTCCTGTATTACAATACTACTAGTAGTCCTGTATTACAATACTACTAGTAGTACTGTATTACAATACTACTAGTAGTACTGTATTACAATACTAGTAGTAGTACTGTATTACAATACTAGTAGTAGTACCAGTGCCATTGTAGTTAGCCCAAATATTGATCTGGTATTGATGGTTCCATCTTACCATCCAAACGCTTTGTATGCAGCCGGCAAAACACACGTATCCCCGTGGACCGGTTCATAACTACAACATTCTCCATTCAGGCTGCAAAGGCGTCGATTTCCTCCTAAACTAGATTTAATTGGATGAAGGTGGGAAAAAACTGTGAAAATATGATTTTACTTTCTTTATGAAACACCGTTTTCCACCACCATGTTAGTGGCTAATGCTACTTCCTGATGTTGCTCCCTGCATTATGCCAGGGGTAAACAACAAACTAGGACTAGCATTCCCTAGGCATTAGCCACTTTAACAAGGTGGTGAAATATTGTGTTTCATTAAAAAAAAAACGCATATTTTCAGTTTTTTCCCCGACTTGTCACCATTAAATCTAGTTAAGAAATAGACGCCTTTGCAGCCTGAATGGACAATGTTTCAGGTCCACGGGGGATACCAGTCTATTGCCGGCCATTTGGACGGTAAGATGTAAACGACTCATTATCGCCATCTGCAGGCATTTGGGATACATTGCAGTAATCAACTCAGAGATTATAGCAGCCGTAAAGCAATATAGTTATTGCGTTTCTACCTATAATGTGGTAGGGGCTGGCTATAGAACTGTAGTAGTAGTTCTGTAGTATTAAGTAAATGTATGTATTTAGTAGTAGTACCTGTGATGTGGTAGGGGCTGGTAGGTTCGGCTACGCTGCTGGGAGAGTTGGGGTAGCTGGCGGAGGTGGGGGACTGGGTGAGAGAGGATGAGGAGGGGGAGGAAAAGGAGGCGCAGGGGAGAGGAGGGAAGGAGTCCGGGTATGTAGCGTTCTGGGGCATCAGGGGCTCGTTGTGGAGCGAGGCGTTCCGGAACTTAGCCAGTAGACTGTGTTGGGGGTTAAACTCACTGTGGCGGGGGACCAACACTGGGGGAAGCACTGAGAGGGGGGAGGGGGGTGGAAGGAGAAACAGACACAGTGACAGAGAGACAGAGAAAGGTGGAGAGAGAGAGAGAGAGAGAGAGAGAGAGAGAGAGAGAGGAGAGAAACAGAGAGAGGAGAGAGGAGAGAGAAAGAGACAGAGAGAGAGATTGATCAGTCAGTACAGTTCTTCTCATATCAAATGACTGTAAATCCAGTTTGTCTCTGAACAGAACACAGTGCAGCTGAGATCGGGTTTCGTCCCACATCCCTCTACTGACCTTTATCTCAGATAATTAAAACACAGGAACAATACAGAGACAGACAGACCACTGGGATGCGTCTGAAATGGCACCCTATTCCCTGTGAGGGCCCTGGTCAACAGTAGTGCACTAATTATTGAAATCCCGACTCAAGACTGGGTTAGATGACACAGGACTTTCTACTTAATCCCTAAATCCCATCTCTGATTTACATACTGTACATAGTAAAAAGGTATGCAATCAGTAAAAGGTAAACTGCTTTAGATAAAGAGTCTAGGCTATGTGTGATGTATTATATCATCCCGTATTATAACACACCTGGTGTATCTACCCGTCTATAGGGGTTAATATAGCTTCATACCTGGTGTCTCTACCCATCTGCAGGGGTTAATATAGCTTCATACCTGGTGTCTCTACCCGTCTGCAGGGGTTAATATAGCTTCATACCTGGTGTATCTACCCGTCTGCAGGGGTTAATATAGCTTCATACCTGGTGTCTCTACCCGTCTGCAGGGGTTAATATAGCTTCATACCTGGTGTCTCTACCCGTCTGTAGTGGTAGGGGTTGATACAGATGTCTTTCTGTTTGGATCCGAAGGCGAATTCGCAGCACTCCAAGGCCTTGAGCTCGTGATGAGACTGTAGGTCAGGCCAGCGCCACACCCTGCAGTAGATGACGTGTGGGAGGCCCTTCCTGTGGGACACCTGGAGACGACCGTCCAGAGACCGAGGGATGGTCACACACTTACCTGTTGGAGGTGGTAGAGAGAGATTGGATCAGAGGTGTTGTAGACTATTTCAGAATCAGCTACAAAGGTGAACGGAACTGAATGAAACAGTGTAGGAACTGTTGGTTCCTATGGATGTGTACTTCCTGTCTGTTATGGACACCAGGGAGTGACGTGTTTCCTGGTCCTAGTTATGACATAATCTCTGGATAAACACTCTTTATCTGGTCACACACACACACGTGTAATGGCGCTGAAATGCTTAGCGACCGTTTTACGTGCTCCTGACCAGTTCTGATATTTTTTGCGCTCATCATAACTATATATATATATATATATTAATATATAATTTTTTTACATAATGTTACTGCCATTGTTTCCTGTGATGAAAACAGCTTCTGGACATCAGAACAGAGATCACTTACCTGGATTTGGATAAAGATATCTACTTCCAACAGTTCGACAGCGCAGGACATACTGCTCACCCCAATTCAGGCCCTAATCCCCGAGGCTCGGAAGCGAAAAGAGATGGGTGTGACGTAGAGGCCGACGTGCGGCCGTCCTGATGAAACTATGGCGACGAGTAAATAAACCGCCTCTACCCCTCTGTTCTATGTATAATCACTGGAGAGAGAAAAAACAACTGCTCAGTTCGAGACCATCCTATGAACTGGACCTGAAGACATCCTACGCTTCTCGGAGTCGTGGCTGAACAAGGACATGGATAATATACATCTAGCTGGCTTTTCTATGCATCGGTAGGACAGAACGGCATTATCGGGGGGGATGGGGGGGTATTGCATCTCTAACATTAAGGACCTGAGACAGAATATCTCATGATAAGCTGTAGACTATACTATTTACAGAGAGAGTTCTCATCTATATTTTTCGTAGCTGTGTATTTACCACCACAAACTGATGCTGGCACTAAGATGGCACTCAATGAGCTGTATAGGGCCATAAGCTAACAAGAAATGCTCATCCAGAGGCGGTTCTCCTAGTGGCCGGTGATTTCAATGCAGGAAAACTGAAATCCGTCTTACCTCATTTCTACCAGCATGTCGCCTGTGCAACTGGAGACGAAAAAACTAGAGATCACCTTTACTCCAAAAACAGAGATGCGTATAAATGTCCTCCATTTGGCATATCTGACCATAAGTGTATCCTCCTGATTCCTACTTACAAGCAAAAACTCAAACAGGCACATCAGTTACTGGCTTCATTAATAAGTGTATCGACGCCATCATCCCCACAGTGACCGTACGTACATATCCCAACCAGAAGCCATGGATTGCACTGAGCTAAAGGCTAGAGCTAAAGGCTAGACCTGTCACTTTCAAGGAGTGGGACACTAACCCGGATGCTTATAAGACATGCAAAACATCAATACAGGACTAAGATCGAATCCTACTACACCGGCTCTAACACACGCCGGATGTGGCAGGGCTTGCAAACTATCACAGATTACAAAGGGAAACCCAACGAGCTGCCCAGTGACGCGAGCCTACCAGACAAGCTAAATGCCTTCTATGCTCAGTTAGAGGCAAGCAACACTGAACCATGCTTGAAAGCACCAGCTGTTTCGGACGACTGTGTGATCACACTCTCCGTGGCCGATGTGAGTAAGACCTTTAAACAGGTCAACGTTCACAAGACCGCAGGGCCAGACGGATTACCAGGATGCAGCTGGCAAGTGTCTTCATTGATATTTTCAACCTCTCCCTAATCCAGTCTGTAATACCTACATGTTTCAAGCAGACCACCATAGTCTCCACGCCCAAGAATACGAAGGTAATCTGGCTAAATGACTATCGCCCCGTAGCGCTCACATCTGTAGCCATGAAATGCTTTGAAAGGCTGGTCATGGTTCACATCAACACCATCATCCAGACACACTGGACCCACTCCAATTAACATTCCACCCCAACTGATCCACACATGATGCAATCTATACTGCACTCCACAATACTTCTCAGGGGTGCGTGCTAAGTCCCCTCCTGTACTCCCTGTTCACCCACGACTGCGTGGCCGCGCACAACTCCAACACTCTTATTAATGAGACAGCCTATAGGGAGGAGGTCAGAGACCTGGCAGTGTGGTGCCAGGACAACAACCTCTCCTTCAACGTCAGCAAGACAAAAGAGCTGATCGTGGACTACAGGAAACGAGGGGTCGAGCAGAACCCCCATTCACATCGACAGGGCTGTAGTGGAGCGAGTCGAGAGCTTGAAGTTTCTCTGTGTCCACATCACTAAGGATCTATCATGGTCCAAACACACCAACACAGCCGTGAAGAGGGCACAACAACGCCTCTTCCCCCTCAGGAGGCTGAAAAGATTTGGCATGGGCCCTCAGGTCCTCAAAATGTTCTGCAGCTGCACCCTTGAGAGCATCTTGACTGGCTGCATCACAGGTTGGTATGGCAACTGCTTGGCATCTGACCGCAAGGTGCAACAGAGGGTAGTGCATATGTCCCAGTACATCACTGGGGCCGAGCTCCCTGCCATCCAGGACCTCTGTACCAGGCGGTGTCAGAGGAAGGCCCTAAGAATGGTCAAAGACTCCAGCCACCCAAGTCATAGACTGTTCTCTCTGCTACCGCACGGCAAGTGGTACAAGTGCACCAAGTCTGGAACCAACAAGACCCTGAACGGCTTCTACTCCCAAGCCAGAAGACTTCTAAATATGCTGAACAAAAATATACATTCAACAATTTCAACGATTTTACTGAGTTACAGTAAGGAAATATGGAAATCAGTCAATTTAAATAAATGCATTAGGACCTAATCTATGGATTTCACATGACTGGGCAGGGGCGCAGTCATAGGTGGGCCTGGTAGGGCATAGGTCCACCCACTAGGGAGCCAGGCCCAGCCAATCAGAATGGGTTTTTCCCACTAAAGGACTTTATTACAGACAGAAATACTCCTCAGTTTCATCAGCTGTCCAGGTGGCTGGTCTCAGATGATTCCGCAGGTTAAGAAGCCAGAAGAGGAGGTCCTGGGCTGGCGTGGTTACATGTGGTCTGCGGTTGTGAGGCCGGTTGGAAGTACTGCCAAATTCTCTAAAACGACGTTGGAGGTGGCTTACTGTATGGTAGAGAAATTAACATTCAATTTTCTCTGGTGGATTTTTCTCCAGCTCTGGTGGACATTCCTGCAGTCAGCATGCCAATTGCACGCTTCCTCAAAACTTGAGACATTTGTGGCATTGTGTGGTGTGACAAAACTGCACATTTTAGAGTGGCCTTTTATTTTCCCCAGCACAAGGTGCACCTTTGTAATGATCATGCTGTTTAATCAGATTCTTGATATGCCACACCTGTTAGGTGGATGGATTATCTTGGCAAAGGAGAAATGCTCACTAACAGGGATGTAAACAAATTTGTCACAAAATTTGAGAGAAATTAGATTTTGTGCACATGGAACATTTCTGGGATCTTTTATTTCAGCTCATGAAACATGGGACCAACCCTTTACATGTTGCGTTTATATTTTTGTTCAGTATAGTTAGTTAAATAGTTAACCAATAACTACCCTGACTATCTGCATTGACCCGATTTTGCACTAACCTTTTTGACTGATCACATACGCTGCTGTGACTGTTTACTATCTGTCACTGTATTCCTAGTTAGAGTATAATATAGATATTATGTACATATCTACCTCACTTACCTTGTACCCCTGCACATCGACTCAGTACTGCTACCCCGTGTATATAGCTAAGTTACCGTGACTCATTGTGTATTTATTATTACGTGTTATTACTTTACTATAATTTCTCTATTTTCTTTCTCTCTGCATTGTCGGGAAGGGCCTGTAAGGAAGCATTTCACTGTTAATCCACACCAACGCATGTGACAGGGTTACTCACTGGGCTGTCCGGGGCAGCTGAGGGCCTTCTCCAGCTCCTCCATCGCTCCCTTCTTCTTCTTTAGTTTCTTGACCAGGGAGTCCACAGCCTTCTCTGCCCACTTCTCCTCCTCATCCCCCTGTTTCCATCCCAGAAGCCTCTTCACTGCAGGGCTGGTGAAGGAGAAGAGCGACGTGATGGAGGTGGAGGAATGCATGAGGGGTGGATGGTGCTATGTAGAGATGGATGGAGGGAGGGATGAGAAACACCACTTCGGTGAAAGAAGGAGGGTGCGATGGATGGATTGTTGCCCACACGGGTAAAGGAGAGCAATAGCGAGGGATCAGGGATGGAGCTCGAAGAGGAGTGTGAGGAGTCTATGTAAACAGAAGCTGGGGTTCATTAGTTCCGTTGGTACTTCCTGAAGAGACCAGGAGTAGGGAGGAAGGTCTGGAACAGAGGTGGGAATGTTGGAATAATCCCAAATATCTTATTTTTCTCTGTCTCTTTCTCCCTCTCTCTCTCTCTTAGCAGAAATACCGTCTGGTCAGAATGGTAGCCTCTGGTAGTGAATGTTATTCCTCGTGCAGTCAGAAGTCCCGGTCAAGTTTCAGTCATCTGACCAGAGAAGAGAGAGATGAAATTAGGCGCTAATTTAACAGAAACAAAGAGCTGTTCAGCAGGGCTGTGAGTCATACGAACCAGAGGTTTAATACAACAGATGATTTAGGAGAGAATTAGGACTGGAACACTGAATCAAGTCTATGGGGACTATAGAGATGTATATGGCCTTCAGAAAGTCTTCATACCCCTTGACTTATTCCACATTAGCCTGAATTCAAAATGGATTAAATAGATTTTTTTCCCCTCACCCATCTACACACAATACCCCATAATAACAAAGTGAAAACATGCTTTGACAAGTTGCCGGAGAGGAAGGAAACTGCTCAGGGATTTCACCATGAGGCCCATGGTGATTTTAAAACAGTTACAGAGTTTAATGGCTGTGATAGGAGAAGACTGAGGATGGATCAACAACACTGTAGTTACTACACAATACTAACCTAATTGACAGAGTGAAAAAAAAGGAAGCCTGTATACAATAAAAATATAAACATGCATCCTGTTTGCAAAAGGTCACTTAGGTAATACTGCACAAATGTGGCAAAGAACTTTTAGTCCAGAATATTAACCATTATGTTTGGGGCAAATCCAACACAAACACATCACTGAGTACCACTCTTCATATTTTCAAGCATGGTGGTGGCTGCATTATGTTATGGGTTTGCTTGTAATCGGCAAGGACTAGGGAGTTTTTCAGGACAAATAGAAACAGAATACAGCTATAACCATCGTCAAAACCCTAGAGGAAAACCTAGTTCAGTCTGCTTTCCAACAGACACTGGGAGACGAATTCACCTTTCAGCAGGACCATAACTTCAAACACAAGGCCAAATATACACTGGAGTTTCTTACCAACAATACATTGAATGTTCCTGAGTGGCCTAGTTACAGTTTTGAGTGAAATCAGCTTGAAAATCTATGGCAAGACTTGAAAATGGATGTCTAGCAATGATCAACAACCAACTTGACAGCATGAAGAATTTAGAAAAGAATAATGGACAAATATTGTACAATCCAAGTGTTCAAAGCTCTTAGAGACTCACCCACAAAAAAGACTTACAGCTGTAATCGCCGCCAAAGGTGCTTCTACAAAGTATTGACTCAGTGTACATCCCACTGTCTCATAGCAAGGAGCCCCACTGTCTGGCCAGCATGGGTCACACCACTCACAGATGGACGTGCTGGAGAGACAGACAGCATGGAAACAGAAACATTCTGATCCAGACAGGCATGCTCTCTCTCTCTCTCTCTCTGTCTTGTAGTTAGGCTGGCTCGTCCAGCAAG
The DNA here is from genome assembly GCA_003317085.1 of Hucho hucho. Lineage (NCBI taxonomy): Eukaryota > Metazoa > Chordata > Actinopteri > Salmoniformes > Salmonidae > Hucho > Hucho hucho. Next base: position 106,712 of record QNTS01005438.1, read on the forward strand.
GTTTTGCAACATTGCCTAATGTGCTATTCATAAGCTACTGTACTGGTAGATGGAAGAACTCAGATATTGGCTTTAAATAAACAACTTTAATGTGGCAGCATCCTTTCTCTCTCTCTCTCTCTCTCTCTCTCTCTCTCTCTATGTATTTCTCTCTCTCTCTATGTATTTCTCTCTATGTATTTCTCTCTCTCTTTCTCTCCCCCCCTTCTCCTCCCATACAAAAAGAGAGGGATATTTATTCCATTGTAAAACAGTCCAAGGAAGCCTACACAGAGTAGTCCAGTAGTTGAGTCGTTTATGTGGTCTTGTAAAAGTGGGATTCTTGTGATTTTGAGTCCTACGTGTCCATCTCAACAACCCTGGCTACTGTTAGTTTATGATCTGTTTCTCTCTCTCTCTCAGACTGAGATGACAACAAAACGAATGCATTGTTATAATCATTAAAATCCATACCACATAGAAATAATGTACTAGCCTAGGGAACATAAGAATGCCAAACATGCCGCGAGCAAGCATCACTATAATTCAGCAGGAGGCACGTGAGTTATGCTGTGACGACGCGCGGCTACAGGACAGATCGAGGACTAAACACAGCCTCTTATCTTTCTTCAGTTCAATCAGTCACGGTCAATTAAAAAAACAACTGGAATTAAGAAATTGAATCATCTGACACCACATATTTAGCCTATATGTTAGTTGGAAAAGTAGCCTATAACAGCGTAGGTTTGTATTTTGTCCAAAATGTGGTGCGCACTACAGGCGCTCAACGCCCACTGCACTTGAATGCGGCAGCGCGGCACCAGCGCGTCTGTTCCGCTCTGCCTGCGTTGACTCCTTTCTGAAGCTGGCGTCACTCAGTCTACGGGCTGAGATAGGCTTAATTACCTAATGCTTTATCATCGGCACACAATCCCGAAGGTAAACACACCAGTTTCCCTTTACTACGAGGAGGTTTTTTTTACATGTTGAGGACGAGGTCCCCCCTCCCCGCCCTCTGCACAGCTACACACTATCACAGAGCGACAAGGTAAACGCTTTCCCAATAGTAGTAGGTTACATATGCATCACAATGTCTTCTACTATTTCACAATGTTGTTTCCCACTATAGCAAAAAGCCAACCACGCTTTCAAATGGGACATTAACTTCCTATGATCACACAATAGTCTTTAGATCATTATTAAATATAAAAAATAAATAACATTTATGAAATGAAATAAAAAGTTTGAGATAAAATAAAGTTCATCAGACATCTGGAAATGTTTGTCATATCGTTCAACAGTCATCACGTTCATATTGTTTCACCTACCTACACTGTAAAGGGGGCTACTGTAAATTTGACAGTAGCTTACAGGCAAATACAGTAAAATGCTGTATTTCATATTACAGTACACCCTACTGTAATATTAATACATTATCAACGCAAGTACACACAGTAAAATACAGTAAAATGTACTGTAAAAAAAATTATTCTTCAGTAATCTGAATGAATGAATGGCTGTTTGAAATTCATTGAAGTAGGGGAGTTTCTATTTCCCAGTCTTATACTGTAATGACATGGGATTGGTGTGAGCAGTTCGCCTGCTAGGTAAAGCTTTTACACATTACAGTAATATTCCTAAATATTTTGGTGTTTTATATCAGTGGCACTTCTAAAGACCCTTAACAAAAGGCTTCCAAACTGACAGTGACTACATGGCAAAATACTGAATCCTTTTAAGGTTTAAGACTTGCTGCCACTGACATCTGTCCCTGACTACATCCACATAAGAGTTAAATTGGTACAGCATTCTCACTCACGGGTGCAACAAATAGAGCACGCCTCTAAATATGTTAATGTGACAGAATCAACAATACCATGCACCCACTAGTGGTCAAAAAACGTTTTTGTCACTCCAAAGATACGGTATGGTACTGTATTCTGTGGGGTGGAATTACAGTACCATTCAAAATACAGCAATTCCTTTCCCACCCACAGCATTTTCCACACAATGCACCATAATTTACAGTATGCAGCAGTAAAACGTTTGAGAGTATTTTACTGTTGATAATACCCCAAATGACCGTATAATTTACAATTTTCAATTACACTGTATCCTTAAACAACATGCTCCTGTATGTGATGGCCTACACTAACCCCCTAGAAGACCCACACATTAAAGTTATCCATATCCTTTAAAAAAAGGTAAATGTTTAATCTCTCACCTCTGCTGTGTGATGTCCATTCACTACAGCGCTTCACTGTTGTGAAAGACGGGGGCAATTCCTGTCCCTCTGTTCCTGCGTGTGATGTCTGGCTGCCCAGTTGAGCGTGGCGCGGATAGAGCAAGGTGGGGAGCGTGTTTGCTAGGAGCCCTTGAGCCTCCACGAGCCGAGCGGAGCGCCACAACTCCGGCGTCAGCCAGGCTGGAGCCGCAGTGCCTGTGTGCCAGATCCCTCCGCCAGCCAGCCTGCCCCTGGAACTTTCCCAGGATTCGAGAAAGATTTAGACAGTCAGCCGCGGTGTGCTCTCTCTCTCTCTCTCTCTCTCTCTCTCTCTCTGTCTGTCTCTCTCTCTGTCTGTCTGTCTGTCTGTCTCTCTCTCGCTCTCTCTTTCTCTACTACCCATCTCTCTCTCTCTCTCTGTCTGTCTGTATGCTGCTCATCCTAAAGTCATGATCGACAACACTGCAAAACTAATTGGAATTCTATTGCTCTTATACAATTAATAACCTACTATTAATACATGAATTAATTAATGAACCTAGTATAGTGAATATGTATGGTTGGGTAGGCTGAGTATAAGGTAGGACATTTTCATTTTTTTA